>JAOXOE010000506.1:27059759-27142491 GCA_028565055.1 Phoeniculus purpureus
GTAAGCTGGAACATAGAAGGTTCCACATCAATATGAGAAGGAACTTCTTCACAGTGAGGGTGATGGAGCACTGGAACAGGCTGTCCATGGGGGTTGTGGAGTCTCCTTCTCTGGAGACATTTGAAACCCGCCTGGATGTGTTCCTGTGCGACTTGGTCTAGGTGATTCTGCTCTGGCAGCATTGGACTAGATGATCTTTTGAGGTCTCTTCCAATCCCTAATGTTCTGTGATTCTGTGATTATATGCTTATTTTTTCAGTATGGCAGGAGAAAGCCTCCATCTATTTAAGTTATGGCATGGCATTAATATTCCACCTTGCAGGGCTTGAAACAGGCAGGGAACAGCACAGAGCATCTACAGAGACTTTGTTTTCCTGCAGAAGCCACCATGCCCCCTCTCACAAAGCCCTACGTGATGAAAAGAGACCAAACTCCAAATACACAGTGGAGGTTTGAGGCAATTATTGATTTTGCTAGTCAAGTAGAAAGAGGAGTTCCCATGGCAACAAGCCCATCACTCCCTACCTATGGTATCACTTGCTCTCATAATACAAGCTCCTTATTTAAAGAAATATATGTATATAGGTTCCAGACAAACCAGGCAAGGCAGCACCCCATCACATTACTGGCTGCGTCCCCAGTGTACCCCCATTCCATTTGCATCAACACAAGGACTATGGTGCCACACAATTTGTCTTAACTGGGCTGTGTTAAACCTGGCATTGGTGGAAAGCAAATTCCCCTTCAGAATTCACAGTATTTCTTCACAATCTAATGCTAATCTGGGAAGAGAAGCACCCCTCAGATAAAGGGGTAACCAGCACTAGGGGAAAATGTGGCACACCACAACCCCTATTGCAGGCAGCAAGGGAGATCAGACGAGCCTTGGCTGGGAAGTAGTGAAGGTTCTAAAGCCTAACAAGCAGTGTCTACCTGGGAAGAAGAAGAAATACTAAAAGCAGCACAGGAGGAAACAGGAGGAAACGTACAAGAGTTTGGAGTTCAGGAGTTTGGGACATGAGAGTAACGTTAGAAATAAGACAGGAAAGAAAGTCACTGGTACGTCATGCACCGCTTATCTAATACTGCTGAGTACCCAAGGCATAGAAACTTCAGGTTCTGGCTATTTTTCTTCCTTTCCTCCTTTCAATGTTCCACTGATTTTCATGGTATTGAAGGCTCTGCATCACTTTTAAGGATCAGTCTATAGAAAGGCCATAAAGAAGGACAAGAAAATGAATTTCTGGTTCTCTCTCACAGCTGGGCATTTTTACAGGAATAAGCAAACTTTTTTTTTCAGTATTCACTTCTGGATCTGCACAGAAGAGCTTATCCCTAGGCATCTGGGAGAAATTCTCTGGAAACAACTGTGGGCATCAAGGTGCTCCCTACAGAAAGGTTTCCTTCTCCCCTCTTCTCCCCACGGCAGCACAGTCATCTGCTGGCTACTGTCATGGAAGCAGAGCTGTGCAAGATAGATATCCACTTACCCAAGGGTTGTCAGCAATTTGATGAGGCCCAAGTATGAACAACAGAAGCCTTCTCCCAGCAGATATGATTACTGCACTGCTTGCAGCAGAAAATGCTGTGGCACAGGGTATTGTTTTTAATTTCCCTCAATGCTGAGTGAGGAAGGGCTGCAATAGTAACTACACTCTTGGCTTTTCAGACAAGGCCACATAAACAGCAGCTAAGCTCTTCTCTTCTCGACGTGCCGTTACTTTATTTGTACCTTTATAGAGCAGAACTGAGAAAGAACCACATATGTAAAAAGCAAAATAAAAATCCATGTTCCTTGGTCACATGCATTAGGACAGAAAGGAGGGAAAACAAGAAATTAGGCTTCCCTGCTGTTTAATCTGAGGATGGAAGGTGCTTTTCCTATCGACATTTTATCGTTCTATGAATTAGTCATGATGGCCCAATTATCTTCAAATAAGTAAAGCATGACCTTTTAAGCAGACTAATTTGTGAGCTTGCTTCATGTCCCTCTGCAGCAATTTACCACTTAGTCTGAGATTAAAGGACTGGGAACTGCCTAGAACCAGGATTTCATAGATTCATAGCGTGGTTTGAGTTGGAAGCAATGCTGAAAATTGTCTAGATCCAGTCCCCACTGCTGCCACAGACAAGGACTCTGCCCTTCACACAGAGAACATTTCTAAAATTTATCCTGTGCAGGTTTCCACAAAACTACTCAGCTTGTTTCACAGATAAATCTTCTTGCTGGTGGATGAAACCAGATGCTTAGGTATTCACTATTTCAAAGAGACTTGATGTGAAACCAAAGTCAAGTGTCTATACTTGCGAATGCCCCAATAAATTAACTTATAACCATCAATCAGATTAAAAAACCCAACGTTTACTGATCTTTTCTCTGGAAGTAGAGGAAGCGACACTCAAAATCCAAGACTGAATCACAGAACCATTTATGTTGGAAAAGACCTTTAAGCTCACCAAGTCCAACCATTTAGCCCAAATGTCCAAAGGTCACTGCTAAACCATGTCTCTAAGCTCCAGATCTATGTGACTTTTAAGACAGGTTTGTGACACAAACCACAAAAAGAAGAGGACAAGGAGGATGGACACATGTCTCGGGGCTCTGTGGTCCCTCCACTGTGTGTGGGGATATTGGGTATTTCATAATTAAGAAGCAGATTGCCATAAAGGTGCTGCAGTGTGGCCCAAGATTAATTAACAGATGCGCTTTCTGCTTTTCCTGAGTCTCCTGGGGCAGGTGACTGTGGATTTAACTGCTGAAAAAGCAGTTAACTGCAATCTGATGCCAGATGTTTGAGAATGGAGTGGGATTCTCAGGAAAGGTTTCACATGGAGGCAGCAACAGCCTCCTTCCTCCCAGGACACAGAATTTGAAAGCGGTGGGACAGAGTTGGAGGCTTCTGCTAACTGCAGAAAAAATTATGAAAAGAAGAAGCTGCTAAAGGTAAAATTGTAATTTTCCTCACACTGTAGAACACAGGGAGGCAGCACAGAATGCTGGTAAAGAGGGACTAAAACAATCCCCTGTAACTAGAAGTTGGGACAGCAGCTGAAAATGTGCTTTGTGATTTCAGATTCTGTTTAAAATCCGTGAGTCTTCTCATACTTTAAGCCCACAGGGACTTTCCCTCCCCAGGAAGCTAATTAAATGGCACAGCATGTTTCGTGAGCTAACAAGAAGCCAATATCCTTTATGGGCCTGTGCAGAACCCCAGGAAAGCTAAACTATCACATGCACCACTGATGTGGCCAGTGCATCCTGCTGCGTAATACCAAACACACCAGTGCTGATCAGACGCGTTTCTAGGCTTTTGTAGCCTCTTTTTTTAATTTTCAGTTTTCATCCGTTTCTACCTGGTACGGATGTGGTTTATTTTCCACTTAGCCAGCCTGTTGCAGGCATAGCTGATACCACTGCATGCACAAGGATGTTGTCACTCCATGAGGCAGTAATCCAGAGAATAATCCTGGATCTCATCTGCTTGAATACAGGCAGAACGACAGGAGATACCGAACAAGATTGTCCGTCTATACTGGGCACTGGTAAGACCACACCTCTAATCCTGGGTTCACCTCCTCTTCAAGTACAACACCTCCATCCTGACCTTTGCATCAAAAGCAGCTGCCCTCGCAAAACCTACCAGGGTTTTTGAAGCAAGCAGGACACACTAGAAGACTTGGAATCTCTTTGGGGCAGAGACATGTTATGCTCCCAGCAAAACAGATTTCCAACTGTACTATAACAATAGAAAGATATTGCTGGTACTATCACAGAATTACAGACCAGTGCAAGTTGGATGGGACCCACGAGGATCACCTAGTCCAACACCTAGGGCACAGTCATCTAAAGAAGACAGTGCTACTACAAAGTGTAAGAAGCCTGCTCATTAAAGTCTATAGCTCACATGCCACTTTTGTCTTTAGTTTTAAAGCACCAAGCCCAGATGTGGATATGAGCATGGGTACACACACATACACACAGAGTTATCTTTCTGGGACTTAATACAGAAGAACCTAAGGACAACTGAACAAAATGTTTTGCATTCTTTGACCACAAAAAAAAAAGACAGAAAAAATGCAGCCTGAGAGAAAAGGCTGAGCACAGGCTGTCTCAGAAGAAGACAGGAGTCAGACACAGGTCACATCAGAGGCGACAGCAACGACCCAGACTGAATACTGCCCTGCCAGCTCATAGAAACCCAAGTCCTCACTGCTGAGACCAGGACAGCCCATGCCTCAACCTGTACCCAAGTGCCAGGACAGCAAACCTGCCTTAAGCTTTCCTTCCTCCTGGGGAATGAAATCACTTCTCTGCTTCACATAGTGCTGGGAAGTGAAGTTACAGACACTTCAAGGTGCCTGAGGCACAAGTATTTTTATCTCTCTCTCTGCCAAGATACCTCCTTTGAGTCAACACTGTTGTCACTGAAGATGCTGGTCCTCAAAAACGCATTGAGAGCCAGTTCCAGCTGCCTTTCATAGAAGGCAACTTCGGGAAGCCAAAGGTAGGACATAAAAACTGTAAATAATTGTGCATAAAGCACAAATCTAGGAATGAGAAGACCTAAGTCTTCTTGAGCTCACAGTTTAGCACACTTCAGACTCAGTTTCCTTGCAGCAAAACAGCATAAAGGTAGATTTCTCCTGGGGCACAGCTTATATTTCCCTAAAAAAAGATGAGCAGCAGCATTCTGGAAACTTAAAACACCACATGCTAAAAACTATTTTAGCATAACTTAACAAGATAAAAGCTTAAGTCTTAGGCAAACCTCAGAGGCACTCAGAGTTTAGCAGGTCAAAAGGAAGGTCTTTCAAATCATTTTTGTGTGCTTAAAGGCATGAGGTTGAGAAAAAGCTCTTTACAATTCCATAAAGCTGAGGAAAACAAACAGTCAGGAGCTCAGGGGAGACAGAGATGAGGTTCAGGTTGGAAGCAGCAGGTACAATCAGCGTTTGTCTCCATCACAGAGAGAGAACACTAGCGTCCTTTTTGCAAAGAAAAGGTGGGATTCACAACTCCAGCCCAGATGAAAAGTTTAGATTCTCTCGTGTAGTTTAAATAAACACACTCTACAGAACAGTTCCTATTAGCTCACAAGCATTTTCCACTTATCATAAAACCATTCAGGCTGAAGGAATATCTTGGGATATCTCCGGCCCATCTCCTGCTCCAAAAGGTGTCCAAGACAAGTACAGATTAAGTACCTTAGGACTTTATCCATCTTCTGTATTTGGACCTTCAACTCACTCCAGAGTGACTTAACAAGTGAAGTTCCTGTAATACAAGTCCCCAGTCACAGAAGCACCCCAAAGAACTGAACTAGTTCCTTTACACCAGATAAAATTTAAAACATCAAGTTAAATTTCTCCTTACACTCTCTCACAATCATGTTTAACAGTGAGGGTTCAGTAAGAACACGAAGAGTAATCTGCCCAGTGAATATCGGAGTGTTTCTTAGGTATCTGGCAGAAATGGCTTTGCCAGCCCAACCCCAACCTGCTTTAGCTGCTACAATATCAGTATTTTTCCCAGGTTGTAACTGCAATAGTGGAAAAGGGAGGTTGGAACTAGATGATATTTAAGGTCTCTTCCAGCCCTCTCCATTCTAGGATTCTAAGATCAGCTGCGATTAATCATCTTCCCACTGTCTCACCCTGCCAGGAAAAGGGCTTATTGCCTTCCAGCCCCTCCATCTGCCAGCTGTTTGGTAAAAAGTCCTTTAAAAATGAGGCAAAAATTCTCAGTGTCATCTGGTGATAGGACAAGGGGCAATGGGTGTGAGCTGGAACATAGGAGGTTCCACATAAATATCAGAAGGAATTTCTTCACAGTGAGGATGACAGAGCACTGGAACAGGCTGCCCAGGGGAGTTGTGGAGTCTCCTTCACTGGAGACATTTAAAACCCACCTGGATACATTCCTGTGCGACTTGGTGATCCTGCTGTGGCAGGGGGATTGGACTAGATGATCTTTCGAGGTCCCTTCTGATCCCTAATGATTCTAGTGATTCTATGATATAGAAAGTTTTCTATTAAGGACTGATGCACTGTGGAACTCATATAACAGGAGGTCTGGCAGCATCAGTACACGTCTTATTAAGGATATGATGAATGTTTAAGATCACAAAACTTTTTCTCACTTTCTTCACTTCTTCACTTCTGCTTTTTGAGGCTGTAGCTCCAAAGACAGGAAGGGACTTTTTACCAGAGATCATTGTGACAGGACAAGGGGTATTACATTTAAATTAAAAGAGGGAGATTAAGACTAGCTAGAAGGAAGAAACTTTTGGTACAGAGGGTGGTAAGACCCTGGTCCAGGTTGCCCAGAGAGATGGTAGAAGCCACATCCCTGCAAGCATCCCAGATCAGGTTGGACCCTGGGGCTCTGAGCAACCTGCTTTTGTTAACAGTAATATTTTAATTCAGTTCCACATCTGGTCTGCCATACCAGATTTCTTTCTGCATCAGATGTTCATGAAACCTCTGCTGACTCAGTAATGAATCAGAAAGTGAAGACAGCATGAAGGAAAAATAATAACACCCAGTTTCACACAGGGCAAGTCCCTATTCCATTACCAAGAGGTGGTAAATCCTCTGAAATGGAGCAATTTGCTGTGCAAAGTGGCTGCCACAAGAGGGTGGTCCCATTGCACCACAACTGGAACACTGTCCTCACCACATCTCCTTTATTACTAGCTCCTACATGATAACACTCAGCAGAAGGCTGACGGGCTGTGTTGTATGACTGGTCTGATGTTCAGAGATGTCTCTCCAAGCTGACACAGGTCCAGGAGCTGCCAGTGCACATCCTCCCCCTAGTTTGGTTTAATTCTTCCTGACAGGACACCCAAATTTGTAGCCCTCTGGCAGCGATTGTTCTTCCACTAAAACACAGACTAACAGCATGTACAGAGCTCTTGTGCTCCTTCCCAGGAAAGTCCCAGCTGTGCCTTGAGGCAGAAGGTGAGAGAGAGCCAAAAAGAGAAGCAGCCTGAAAGGAGGTTGTAGTGAGGTGGGAGTCAGTCTCCTCCTGGGAAGAGAGAACACAGCCGCAGGTTGTACCAGAGGAGGTTTAGGGTGGCCTGAGCAAAAATTTCTTCCCCAGTTGGGTTGTTCAGGGCTGGCCCAGGCTGCCCAGGGTAGTTGATGGAGTCCCCACATCTGGACTGGTTGAAAAGCCGTGGAGATGTGGGATGAGAGACATGGGTTAGTGGGGATCTGTCAGTGCTGGGGGGAAGGTGGGACTCAAGATTTAAGCTTTTACAAATCAACTTATGAGACTGTCTCCTATGTGTTTGCAGTGGACACTGCTGCTAAGTTCTCACTTTCTGAGCATTTCCACACTGCTCTCTCAGAGGCCACTTCAGACCCTTGTACCAAAGTACAGCGAATCACTACAGCATTGCAGAGATTACATGAAGGTGAGGATGACCTCTACCTTCACATATGTTCATGTTGGATTCCCATGGCTTAGTCAGTTGGAGGGGGTTGCCACTAAACACAGATTTCGTTGAAAATCCAAGCTGGATTACAACTACACTGAATCCAGGTTTATGAAATATGCCTGAGAGACCCTGGAAAACACTGTTATGTTATTTAAAAAGAAAACAAATTTTGTTTTCTTTACCAGTAAGTCCAGCAAAACTAAGCCAGTCCTGGGAAGAGAGCTCTAACTTTTAAACGTCCCAGATACAGCATTAAAATCGGCTCCAGCAACTTGTAAGCTTTACACCACCATCAAACAATCCACACGCAGGTCAGGTATTATTGTTATTAGTGAAAAACCCTCTCAAGTAAAGATTACTTATAGATGAGATGAATATTGAACAAATGTAATCCACGGATTAATTAGCTAAAGCCCTATGTTAATCAGAAAGCAAGAAAGGGAGAAACATTAGCTCATTAAGCATTTAGAAGCATGTTGTATGTGCTTCCAGGATTCAGTTACCCTCTCTCCATAACACAACTGCTTTTTATTTAACACTTGGAGGTGTGTGTGTGTGAGATGCCCAACGTCATCCTATGTTAAAACTCAAGGCCATCAAATTTTATGGTTTTAGTCAGAAGTGTGAGGAGAAACAAAGTAAATAGTGTAGGACAAAAAAGATTAGTGCTAGAGCTCCATAAATTGCTCACACTCTGCATACAAAGCCCAACATTTACGTAAGTCATCGCTGGATTCATGGTTGTGCATTACTTATTCATACCTTGTGTGGAATAACTCAGAGGTAAAACTAATCCATTAATCCCCCCACTCCGATCCATATTCCTAAGAAATCATAAACCCTGCAAGAGACTTTATCCTCTTAAGAAAATCAGGCTCATAAGCTGAGGATGGCAGCGTGTTTGGGGCTGAAGACTGGCAGCAGGGTAAGTACCCACTTTAATGACTCTCTTCATTAGGAAATAATTGCCAGGCACTACACATCTCCCTTTCCTCCATGGAAGGGAGTCCAGTGAAGATGGAAGCATGAAAGGTAACGATCCCAGCCTATGCAAGGGTAAAATGCTGGCCCTAAGCTTGTAAGGTCACAGTTTTGTTACGGTCAGTCTTACTATGTTTGACAATGTAAGTATGAGAGGGTGAAGCAAGATCCACACAGAGCCTACAGCAACTGTGTTCAGCCACTACACAGAATTGCAGAGTCCCAGGCTGGGAAGGATCATCTGATCATCAAGGATCATCTGATCCAATTTTTCATGGCAAAGCTTGGTCTAGATGAGCCAGTCCAGCAGTTTTTCAGCCAAATCTTTAAAATGTCCAGTGTTGGGGACTCCACCACCTCACTGGGGAGAAGAGTCCAATGGATGATTGTCTTTGTAAAAAAATTTTCCTCTTGTGTCTAATCACAATCTCCCTAGAAGTAACTTTAAATCCTGGAACATGGTGAGAAGGTATCCCCTAAGCCCCTTGTCTTCTCAGCACTGAACAAACCCAGTTCTCTCAGTCTTTTCTCATCTGGCAACTTCCCAGTACTTGGATCATCTTGGTGGTCCTTCTCTGGAAACTTTTCATCTTTTTTGCATAGTGTGCACCAAAACTAAACCTGACCAGCACTGAATAGAGCGGGATAATGAACCTTCATCTCTGCTGGTGATGCCCTTGTTGATGGAGCCCAGCATCCCATTGACTTTCTTTGCTGCAGTAGCCCCCTGTTCACTCTCACCGAGCTTGGTGTCTGCTACAGCCACATCAATGTGTTGCCTTGAAAGCACTGTCATGGAAACGTCACATCTTACCACCACCACCATGAACAGCTTATTAAATCAAAGGATGGCATTTTTACTTGGAGCAGGAGACAGTTATTACTACACGCCTGTTGCCTCTTACCACCAGATCCTCCAGAGACCTAGCTTCCCTTTAGCAAAGAAAACTAAGTCCCTAGATTCCACATTTTGGAAACAGATGCTTAACGCTTGAGGACGCTTGAGGAAAATGAAGTATCCCACAGAAAATAGTAGCCTC
Source organism: Phoeniculus purpureus (assembly GCA_028565055.1). Taxonomy (NCBI): domain Eukaryota; kingdom Metazoa; phylum Chordata; class Aves; order Bucerotiformes; family Phoeniculidae; genus Phoeniculus; species Phoeniculus purpureus. The sequence goes on from JAOXOE010000506.1 coordinate 27,069,226, forward strand.
CAGCGAGTGGGAATTGCTCCGTTTTACCTGGAGCAGTATTAATGCAATGACCAAGCAATCCTGTTTGGAACTGCCTTTCAACCTACCACATCAACACACAGGGTTAGAGGTGAAACATCTTCACTGGGAAGACTTTAAAAACCTGCCACCTTGGTCTCCAGCCCCAGTCAGACCCACTGGTGTTGGGGAGCACAGAGTGAACATGCCCTGTGTAACAAACTTGTAGGGTTAGGGTTGTTAATAATGTGTGGGCATACACCATATATTATGTAGATAGCTCAGGTGAGCAGAGCCAAAGGCAGAACAACCCATGGGATTGGACTTCAATACTTGAAAGGTGTCTCTTGACCAAAATTCAGCAAGCAAAAAGCAGCGAGAGTGTCCCATTCAGGCTGGCACCAACTTGGGCACTGCACTTGACTCAGAGCAGGAGCCATCTGCAAGAATCAATGGTTGCAGCAGCCTTGAGCCTATGTCCACATCATTCATCTATTTTGGGAGGGAAGGGGGGAATTAACACTGTCCCTGCCAACATATCAATAAGTCCTTGTGTACTGTCACCATGCCAGGTCCCTCAAGGGATGATTCCAGAGACTGCATGAGCTTCCCCCTTGGGAAGCTGCGTCCCCTGCACAGGAGACATACCAGTTCTCTAAAGAAGCTACAGTTGGGGTGAGTTTTGGACTGCAGATGGCACAGACAACCCTATTCTTGGCCCATCAAAAGGCTGCAAGCTGCAGTGTGCAATCCAATACTTTGCAGTACTAAAGGATCTTCCGAATGAGGGTCTCACATTAATTAATTAAGCCTCAGAGCACCTAGAAGGAAAATCTATCCTATTTTACCAGCAAGTGCAATGAGTATGCCAAGGTCACACAGAATAGAGGAAGGAAGGAAAGAGAGATCCCAGTGCCCTGACTCCTGACTCCTTGCTGCATCTATTAGCCCATGAGTCCCCTCCAAAGAACATGCAAGGAGGACAAAAGGTGACCCACCGCCATGCCCTGAGGGGCACCGACCGAGAGGTTTAATAAGGTGCAGGATGACGACTAACAGGGTTACACAGATTGACGCAGGTCGGTAAAGAATATGGCATTAAGAAAATTGATCCTTCCAAAGCCTCCAGCCACATGCTTATGTCAGAACCAGACGTGACTTGTGTCGGTGTTTCATACGATACCACCAAGTATCCACCAAAGGGCTTTCCTTCATGTTTAAATAATGACATGCAATGCAACGCCGACAGGTCCCTTTTTTTCTTTCACAGGGAGAAAGGAGCAGAAGGAAAAGCATTTCGGTGGGCTGAGGCAGAGCCTCAGGTCTCCCCTGCCTCTCCCAGCCCTCCCCTGCCCACATGGCTCACAAGCAAGAGGTCACCAAGGGCTGGACATGCCTGTCTGCCTGCAGCGCCACAGAGACAAGCACACGGGCACAGGAAGAGCGAGTAACCCGTTTATGATTGGGGTGTTCCAAGGGGTCCCTGCAAAAGACAGGAGGCCATCATGGGAAAGAAAAAGAAATGTGCTTTGCAGGTCATCATGGAAGATGGTTGGTATCCCCGTGAGAGCATTTCAGTTTGGACACTGCCAAGCACTTGGCAAGACGTCCCAGGACTTAGAATATCGCTCTGTTTGGCTTCTCTCAAAGATTGTGCACCTTCAGTTTGCTCACGCAGGGAACTTTTGTCAGCCTGCCAAACTAAAGCAAATATGAAGAGCGTCGCCGTAGGACAAGAATATAATGTATAATCAATAAGGGACGTTGTGCCAAGCTCAGCTGGCTCTCAAGGGCTGGTGGTGTACAGCATCGTGTGTAAATCCCAGCAACAACTGCAATTACTCTTTGTTCTTTGTCTTGCAGCTGGAATAGAGATTGATGGACAAGTCGAAAGTGACCCAGAGAGTGAAGGTAATGTAAAGATTAAAAAATGCGTGGTCTTGTTCGAAATACCAGAGGTGACAGATTTCCTTTTTGTAGTCTCGGGCTTGTGACTTGTTCTACAACAGGACCGTTCTGTGAGCTACTTGTAAGCAAGCAGATTGTTTTTCCCTTGGGGTTTGACTTATAATAGCGATACGTAAACCTCCCCTCTTAAGCAGTCTGTCCCTTTTCATCTATGATCTTAGAGCAGGAGGCTGTCAGAGCCCACATCGCTGGGCAGACAACTCCAGTAGACCTGAGCAGGGCTGGGACCCACCTGCTCTCCCTGTGATGCTTCCATAGACCACAACACACCAGTATCTTGATAAATTGTGGCCACAAGAAGATAAGGATGAAAATGGATTGGAGGTAGACTGATTGGCTGCAGGGGATATCAAGAAGAACCAGGATTAAAACCAGCTTTAACCCTGTGTGTATAGTAAATGAACAAGTCAGAGGTAAGATTATAACACTAAATAAGGAGAGAGAGGTAAGAGGCGGTAGGTGATACAAATGTAGATGCTACTGCAAAAATGGTTCACAACCATGTCTCCACAGTCCATGAAACATGAGAAAGTAATTAGCAAATGACTAGGATGTGTTTTAAAATCATATCCAATCTACCTCTTCCACACCTGCAAACAAGGTAATAAGATAAAAACAACAAATTAATAATTCTGCACATTTAACCCAATATTTGGTAGGCTGCAAATAAAAATGGTGATAGTTGCCTGCTCCAAACAAACGTTTCTTCCCAAAGAGGGTAGGTGGTCCTTTGCCCTGGATCAATAACTGAAATTCAGCTGAGATGGACCATTACCTGAAACCTGCCTGATCACTCCTAAGAAATGAGTTAAAAGCTCCTTCTCATTCCTATGTGTGGCAACCACCACTCACTAATTCTTCAACCACTAGCCAGCAAAACATTGTTTGCTTGTTATTAACTTCTAGTTTTACACTCAAACAAAAATGCAGATGCTCCAGTCCTTTTTGCTTCTATTTTCCTCACTCTCTAGGCTGCTCATTTTTCACCTGTTTCAGCACAATTTCCTTCTTCCATTACAATTTCTCCAGTCCTGGGAAAAAACAAACAAGGCCAGGATGCCTATTTTTATTGTTTGAACACATGAGACAGAAATTCTGGGAAATCAGAAGCCAAAAGACTCTGGAAAACACACTAGAGATTTTCATGTATTCATGGTAACACAGAGGGAAGGGCTTGGGATGGAGTTGAATGGGGTTTTTTATCTCCTTTCCCTAATAATCCGCAATTAAAACATGTTCCAGTTCAATTATTCAAACTGGAAGCACATCTGACTTCTGAACAGAAGAGGGTTTGTGCTTTTGATGCCTACAAGAATGAAAAGTGAATCAGAGACTATTTGTGCTTTCCCTTCTCTGGATATAGACTTCTGAATTTAAAAGAAAATTCCCAGAAATAAACCCAGGTGCTGCCTAAACTGTCCCTCTTTTCCAGTTTCCTTGTGGTCACATAGAAGTCAGTGATATGCTAAAACGAGCTGCACTATCTTAAATGTGCAGGTACCTAGCCAAAGAGTTGGATGTGGCTCTTGGATGGGGCATGATGTGAAGCCCACCTAGGTGACTACTTGCTCTTTTCTGATGAATCCTTATTTTGCCAGAATGGACTTCCCAAAACAACTTGGTTTTTTTATCCCTAGCAGAAGATGAACTAAAGGACAAGACACCTAAGAAACAGCCCCTCAGGGAAAGCAGCAGAGCAAGCAGACTTGAAAGGAAAAAGCAAGAGAAAGACAACGAGGCAGACGAGAGTAAAGAGGAAGAAAGTTGTAGCCAACAAAATAGACCTTCTAGGAGAAAAAATCACCAAAGAGAAAATAGCAATGGGAAAAAAGCAGGAGCAGAAGGAAGCCGTCAGAGAGAGAGAGGCAAAAAGGCTCCTACCAAAGATCAAAAGGAGTCAGAAAACAAGGAAAAGAAAACAAACAAGAAAGGGAAGGAGGAGGAGAACAAACAGAAGGCAGACAGGACAAACAGGTAATCAAACAGTCTTAGGGCGAGTTATGGTGGGATGCAAACACCCCATTGTTATCCTGGCTGGGGGGGTATGAGCTGGGGAACAGTGAGGCACATTGCCCACCATCAAGCAAGACCTTCCCTCTACTTTCTGTGAGCCTTTCTACATCCCTAAACATGTTTTAAAGTCATGTAGACATTGAGTTTAAGAACACGGTTTAGTGGTAGGCTTGGGACAGTTGGGTTAATGATTTGATTCCTTGATTCTATATTGTGCCCTTGATTTTGTGTCTCTCACAGTACTTCATCTGCTTCTTCCAACTCATCTGATGAGGAGTCGCTGTCAGAGGAAGAGCTCGCCATGCTGATGGAGCAGGTGGAGCAAAAGAAAAAACTGATTTCCACCATGAGGAACAAGCCCTGGAGGATGGTGAAGAAACTCTCAGTGCTCAGGTACCCATCACACTTGGAACCCACCTCCCTTTGCAGACTGTCAGATGCACTTGGCAGAGCCTGGCTAGGTTTAATTGATCAGAGTTAAAATGTGGAATTTGATTTTGAGCCTCTGTAACCAAAGAACGGACAAGGTGCAAATCTGTTCAACTGATACCCAACAGCCAGGTCATTCTACCCTTGTACTTAAAACCAAACAACTCAGAGCTACCATCAAGCTGCTTGTTAAAGCAAACTCAGTGCCCTGGTTTGCTTATTCATGCCCACCGTCAGACAGAAATCAGAGCAGCAAAGTGCTGCGTAACGTCACACTCCTGAGACAGGGCTGCCTGGGAAAAACACCATATTATTGCAGAAGTTTATGGAGCACAAAGGCTACTGCCAGCCAGCCCACACTGAACATGGGACCAGCTCAACTGGCTGCAGAGCCCCCTTAGTGCAGGACAATGTGGGCAAAAACTGCAGGTCAATAATGGAATGGCTCATAGCATACCATTCCCACATCAAGGCGACATTTCAAATCCCAGGCCTGTTGGTCCACCCAAACCACCTTCTACCAGGAGAGCTTCAAAAACAGCTCTGCAACAGGTGATACCCCCTGCTCCATGCTTGCCAAAAGGCTGCTCAGACCTGTGGTGACCAGGCTGTGAAGACCAGTAGTCACCATGTATCCCTGCTTCCGTCTTTTGCCCCCGGAAGCCAAGACTTGCCCTTGGGCAAGTTAAATTCAGGACCCTCAAGCACTGACAATTATTTCTAAACATCTGGATAAAGATCTATACAGGGAACCTGTATTAAAGCTGCTTTCCTACTTTGCTGGCATGCTGCAAGCCTGAGCTCATTGCAAACAAAATCTTAACGACACACAATGCCCAGAATTCTGCTAGAAAAGAAAAAAAGAGCAAAGCAGTATTCAATAACCTGCTTGTTTATTTTCTGATTAGGGAAGCACAAGCTTTCGTAGAAAAGTTTGAAGGAGCTCTGGGAAAAGGGAAGGGCAAAAAGTTGTACGCATATAAGATGATGATGGCAAAGGTAAGTGCTCCAGTGATGTCAGGGAAAAGCTCGGATAGATGATTATGGGTCCAGCATGTTTTTGGTGGAATTTATTAACTTGTATTTGTCAAAAAAGACACCAGGAAACCTTGCTCCCATTCAAAAAAATACCACCCAGCTTCAAAGCTGTGACTATTACAGAAAGACATTTCCCTCGACCTCATTATGCCTTTCCCTGAGAGTTTGCTGGAGCAGGGAAAACTACAGCTTTGTGGTTGCAACCTCCAAAACCTTTACCTGTGGGACATGGAACCCCTAAAAGGGGTAGAGGCCATGACTAACTCTTGGACTGCCTCATGGAGTCCTGTAAAATTTCATTTTTTCCACTAATGAGGAGATAACACAGAGAACAGTAACAGGTTTTTTTAAGGCTGAAGTTGGTAGCCAAGTTGCATGTTGCCATGGAGATGTATATTGAGAAGTGAAAAACGGAGCCAGACCTGAGATGATTAAATCAATGGGAGTTAGACACTGGTCTGATGAGAAGAAGATTTAAGCTCAGTACTTTATCAAATTAAATTTTGTTTTAAACAGAGCTGAGTTCTGCATCAATGCCTTCAGTCTAGAGCTAGGTCTGAAATTTTCACCTCTATATAACATGGTAAACTCAGGATTATCGCAGCTTTCCAAAAGCCTGGGAAGGTTAAAACTCAGATAATGAATGTGAACATTTGGGGTTGGATACGTTTGAACTGAAGGTAGCTTCTGAAATAGCCCAAAAGATCAGACCCAGACCAGGTATTTTGCTGCTAGCAATGCTACCAACCCCTGACAGAAGCGAGCCCTGGAGACGACACATGTCCCTCTTTGCAACTCTCTGCTCTCAGCCATGTTGTCTTCTTTCAGAAATGGGTGAAATTCAAGAGAGACTTTGACAACTTTAAAACCCAGTGCATACCCTGGGAGATGAAGATAAAAGAAGTGGAAAGTAAGTGGGAGTTGCCGTGCCGTGGCAGTGAGACATTTTGTATGACCTTCATCCAAACAATACTCCAGTCTCTACTCCCCTAGACGCTGGTGCCCAACATGGAGCACACACCCCAGGGCTTTGCTGTCTCCATCAGCAATGGGGACTGATGGGAGGGTCTTCGGCAACATTCTGGGAACACCTAAGGGTAAAGGGGCCAGGTTTTGCTGAAGATGTTTTAATAATCTCAAATTCCTAACCACGAAGTGTCTTCTGGTTTAAGGCCACTTTGGCTCCTCTGTCGCTTCCTACTTCATATTTCTGCGGTGGATGTATGGAGTAAATCTTGTCCTTTTTGGGTTAATATTTGGACTGGTTATAATTCCAGAGGTAAGTGCATAATTCTCCTTTCAGTAATACCTCGCCTGTTGCTTCCTATGACCATGAGATCAATGGCACAAGCAGGTGCCTTAGTGCTGCAGACAGATGAAATACAGAAGTATGATTATTTACAAAGAAGAACTTGTAAGACTGTTACTGACATGGGAACTAAGGATGAACTGGAATTAGGAGACCTAAAATGCCCTCAAAGATCCTGCCCATACAGCTGCTCAAAAACCTAATTTAAGGCCATTTTAATGTTTTTACTAGAGTGAAAAACATAACCTGTGAATCCTAGGTACAATCTGAGGTCTGTAAAAGCCATAAGAAATGGACTGAGCTCTCAAAGTGATTAAGGAAAGCCCCATTATGGTCCTTCCAAAGGGCACAGCCATGCAGGAGGAGCCCTCGAAGGAAGGAACAAACAATTTTCCAGCACTTTGCTAACTAACAATGGTTGGGGAAATGTCCCTTTTCTGTACTGATGCAGGCAGAAGAGCTTTATTTTTAGTTTTTCTATTTCTTAGCTGCTCTTGGAGAAGGAAAACCATCTTATAGCCAACTTTATATGATCATTTATTGAAAAAATTTTAATGTAGCCATTACAGCTCTGGCTAAATTACTCAGCACACTCCTTAAAGACAGCACAATCTGTAGACAGCAGCATCTGTTGTGTTCGATGCAGATTTTTATGGAGCAAAAATGCAGCACGGAGTCTCTCCTGAGAACCGTGCTTTTGTTCTCCTTAATGCAGTTGCTCTCGCTATTTAAAGTAAAAGCTCCGTTTCCTCCCAGGATGAGGAGACATAACAATACAAATGTTTTTCGTTAGGAACTGTGCATATGGCAGAAGGCATTCGTCTTTAAAGTATGAGTACTCACTGCCTACTGAGCCATCACGATAGGGAGAGTAGACGGGTGATAAACATTTAACTATAAATGGTTTTCAAATTAATTAGATAGCCCTAAAAAAAATGGTAAGATGTACGCTAGGACCTTTCTAGGCTGTGAATGCTAATGAGGTGTTTTGTTTACTAGTCAGAGTCTGCTTGTAAATACATTATTAGCTCTCCACAACGGTCTGTCTGCAGTTCTATAGCTGCTGGACTTGCTTTGCTGGATGCCATCAGGAGAGGCTGTGCCATGAAAACTGCTCTTCACATCACTTTCTCACATGTTTTTTGCCTAAACCTAATGGTCCTTCACCTCACCTTGAGATCTTCTTTCAATTCAAGACTATATAACAGAAAATATACCATGAGCTTGACCCAGTGCTCTTGACTTCTCTCAAAGGAGCAGTCCTGCATAAGTAGATAAAGTTAATCCCTTTATTGCACATTAGATCCATGAAGTTCAAGCAAAGAACTTCTTGCGAAACTAAGGACATTTAAACTGGGGCTGTTCATTGAAGGATACAGCTCTTTGGCAAAATAAATCCTGTGCAATCAGTGCTACCAGGGAAAGGGAAGTCCTCTGCTTTCTTGGGTGAAATTAACTGGGTTGAATTGAGTAAATGTTTTAAATAGCTACTCTGGTATTAAGAAATAAAATATATATTAAAATCATATAAAAGGAAAACCAATCAAAATAAAACCAAAAGGGACTTGTTAAGAAAAAACAACTTGCAGGAAGCTTGTACGGTGTGTGGTACTATAGATGTGTCACTGTTAATTGTGTTTGCCAGGTCCTGATGGGAATGCCATACGGAAGCATGCCAAGGAAAACAGTACCCCGGGCTGAACAAGCAACAGCTATGGATTTTTCTGTTCTTTGGGATTTTGAGGTAAGCATAGAAACATTAACTACCCCCCCTAAAGCCCTTCAGAGATTAATGGCTCTACCAGGATCAATCTATTCCAGGACAAACCATCAATATACTAATTTCTTTTGACTGCCTGAGGTCAATGAGGTGCAACGGGACAAAGTAAAATGCATGAAGGCCAGCGGAGTGACGCATTTCCACACTGAGGGAAGTTAAAACATGTTTAGGAACCATGTGGCCTTTTATCTACATGGTATTTTTAGCCATAAGTCAGACGGGTTCTGTGTGCATTAGTAGAAGCAGGTGACTATGTAAACTGCCCGGTGATGAGCTTGGTGTAAGTCAAACCACATCCATAGAGTTGCCTCATGAACTCAAAGAAAATATCATTTTGTACAGGAAAACCACACCCAGTAAGTAAATGTCTGAGTTATTTTAAATCTACATAGAAATCCTTTGAAAACTTAGGCCAAAAGGAAAAACTGATTTTTTAGGGGACAGCCCCAAAAAACAAAGAAGTGTATTCTGCTGGAATCAGACTTTCAAAGCTTCTGGAAATACTATTTTAAATGCTTGTTGGCACATTACAAGTGTTGGACCCAGATCTTCTGTAATATACTCCATCACAATTTACTTAGCTAAAGATAGAGAAGCAAACTCCAGCTATGGGACAGTGACATACATTGATGTCTTCTGCAGCCAGATGTCAAATGAAGAGCTTTGCCCTCTAGGAAATGAAGAGGTGCTTATTCCAGCAAGGTGCCACAGGGACACATATTTCAGAGCAGGTATAAAACAAGGAGTCAACACTGTGATCCTGATAAATACATTTCAAGAGAGAAGAGCCAGGGAAATGTAAGTTTTGGCAGCAAGGAGGTGACATCACGGATTTCTAGAGAAGCAGAAAGGTATAAATCTTATGTGGACACCAGACACCGCATCTCTCAAATGGAGTCTGAAGATCATACTGGATGATGTGAGCAGAGAAATTCATTTTTCAGTCCCTGCCATTCGATGAATCAAAAAGACAAAGGTTTTGCATTATAACCTGAAAACACAACACAAACTTTACCAGCACCTTCTAGGAACATTGTATTTTATGAGGTTTTTTTCATTACACCTCCCCAGCACAGGTCACACGTAACATGCTACAAGCCTCAAGTAGAAGACTGTGGGATCTCCACCCTTGGGGATTCCCGAAATGCAGCTGCACATGGACTTGAATCACAGCACTTCGTTTTGAAATTGGCTCTGCACTGAGCAGGGGCTTGACTAGGAGATTTTTGGTCCATGAAAGAAGAATGAGGAGAGATTGCTAACTCAGATGAGGAGATCTGCACCCTTGTTGAATGCCCACCAGGTTGTACAGCAAAAAACCAGATCTCCTTGAGACAACATGGTTGATGTTGTGTCTGAGCACTGCTTTCCACTGGAACTTAATGCTTTGATTTTACTCTTTAGTTATATTTGCTCTGCAGGTGGCAGCCAGTAAAAGGAACTAAATCTGCAGGGTACCGAACATCAGCTGCTTCCCAGCTGAAAGGAAAAATTTTATATCGTGGTGGGAAAAACCCTTTGCTACAGCATTTCTACAAGATCTGAGCATTTGATACTGGCTCAGAGAAGCAGCCAGGCTACAGCCACAAAAAGCAAGAAGGAGGCTTTTCTAGGAGGGATGAAATTGTGATGGATAAAACCTATATTTTTGTTTTGAGCCAGTAACTTCTGACATGCTCTCCTTCTCCCTCTCTCAGGAGGATAAGATCTTAGGAAATGGTTTTCCAAGGTGACAAGGCAGCAAACAGCCAGGAGTGAGACAATACAAATTTTACCAGTTGATTTGCCTCGGTTTAGAGCTTTGATTTTTACCAGAAATCTCCCTAAAGCCACCCAGCTTACAGAAAGATTTGTTTGTCTTTTCCTCCAGGGTTACATCAAATACTCAGCACTCTTTTATGGCTACTACAACAACCAGCGGACAATTGGCTGGTTAAAATACAGGCTACCCATGGCCTATTTCATGGTTGGGATCAGTGTCTTTGGCTACAGCTTGATGGTCGTTATAAGATCGTAAGTACAGCTCTGGCATCACCTTTGCAACATCCACCCAGATGTGGCTCATGGCTCCGTCCAGCACTCGGCCTTCATCACCCACCACCCCTTGCTCTGGTGGTTGGGTGCACCTGGGCAGTTCCCTATCTCAGTGCATTATTTTGAACTCTCCCACTTCCTTCTATAGCTGCCTCCTTCTTCCTCACCTTCTCTGGATTACTTTAACCCTTCTTCCAATGTTACTACAGAGATATCAAACAGGTAGATTCTGTACCTGAAGGAAGATTGTGCTTACAGTAATTTCTAAAGGCTCCTTTCTCCATCCTTCCATTGCAAAAAAAAATCTCTGCATGGAGGGCATCTCACACAAAGGTTTTCCTCCATTGCAAGAAAACAGTAGTCCATGCATATGCATTGCTGCTGAAACAGGCCCTATTGCTGTGTAGAAAAAGTCTCTTGAGCCTTTGGCTGGAGGATTTGCTGCATACTTGCCACAAAATTGCAGCATTTGTTGTCTCTCTTCCTGTGGGACTAGGGCAGGAACTCTAGTGGGAGTGACTTGAGGATTCCAGGGATCAAATAATAGCAAGGAAAGAGCAGAAGCTGTATCTGCTCCTGTGCTGATTAACAAAAAAAAAAGCCTTCTTTTCTCCCTGCATGACTTGCTACAAGCTCTTTGGCTCCAGCACTGTGCAGCTACTAATATCTCACTAAACCTTTGTGTTGCAGTGGGTGTAGTAGGCAGCACCAGCAAGGTTTGACTAAATTTAACTACCTAGAGGTACCCATAATCATGTGCTGTTACCTTAAGACACAGAAGCATTGTAAACAGACTTTTTTCATTCAATCCTTAACCTATTTTAATCACCTAGACAACGTTTTTCCACACAGCCCTGAAGACCCCATTTGACCACTTGGTCCTTCTTAAACCTAAAGAATACCACATGTTAGGCAGTTACACCCAAACCCCAAGAACAGTCGCACCACTCCTTCTGTACCCACCAGTAAACCCAAGGCACCAGCACTGCTTTTGCAAGCGTCCTTTTGCAAGGCTGAAGGACGTGTGGTGGCTCCATCAGATACCATCTGACCTCGTCACTATACGTGTCCTTTTACAGGATGGCCCGCAATGCCAATGAAAGTACAGCAGATGGGGATGACAACAATTTCATTTTCAGCTGGAAAATGTTCACCAGCTGGGACTATCTCATTGGCAACCCAGAGACAGCTGACAACAAGTTTGCATCCATCACGACCAGCTTCAAGGTAACCCTCATCAGCAGTCCTTTCTCTGCGAGCATTTAGCTGGAATTAGCACAAACTACCAAGTTCAATATAGCTACGATACCACAAGATTGCATTTCACAGAGGGGGAAACCTGTGAAACCTATGTTGCTTTAGGCTTTGTGTTGTGAGATACTAAGTCTGAGCATCCCTGTATTTTCAGGAGTCTATCGTTGATGAGCAAGAAAGCAACAAGGATGAGAATATCCACCTGAGGAGGTTCTTACGGGTTTTGGCCAATGTCCTCATCATATGCTGCTTGTGTGGGAGCGGTTACCTCATTTATTTTGTGGTGAAACGCTCCCAGACATTTTCCAAGATGCAAAACATTGGGTGGTACGAAAGAAATGAGGTAAGATAACTTAGCTTCTAGTTTTCTGCTGTGATGATTTGTCTTGGACATCTGCATAACTGTTGCCACAGCCTGAGGACAGTATTCAAGGCAGAGGGATTCCCTACTTGGGCGCCCAGGAATCCCTTTCAGTACTTGTATTTGTTTTAGCCAGAAAGGATGTTGGTCTCACTGAGAGTTTTCAGGGTAATTTAACTCCTGCAGAGAGGGGGAAGCACTCATAATAAATCACAGTAAAATTCAACTTACGGCACTGACCATCTTCTAAAGAATATGCAAGTTGCATATTAATTCTTACAAGCTGTTGTACTCTAAAGCTGTCTGGATGTTAGGAATGTCTGTGATCAGACCTAAAGCTAAAATTAAATCTTTATCATCCATCTGGCATTATGGGGAAAAATTATTTCAGAACCTGCAGAAAAATTTCTAAATTTTCTTGTGTCTGATTTGTGAATGAGAAGTGCAAAGTTCTTCACCCATATAAAAATACTGCTCCAACCTATGGCAAGGTTTACCTTCCATGTTATACTACATTTTCATGTATTTATGTATCAGAGACAAATTAAATTCAAAGCCATGAATTTTCATTATTCCCTCAGAAAATCACACAAAATGCTGATTTATTTTCACTGAGCATTTTCCAAAGAAAAAAAATCCTATTAAACACCCAACGAAACAACATATTTAATGTCTGAGACTTTGCTGCTGGTAACTTGAGATCTGCTTATCACTGTTCAGGGTACTATTCCCTCTCCTAGAAAAGAAAGCACACCACAACACCACAAGACCTGTTTTCCTAAATAAACCAAGTCCTTGATGTGCTCCCATTCCACTCTGAAACCCCCTACTGCAAAAGCAAAGGTGCTGGACATGAAAAATAAACATCAGCATGGCCTAACTATTGCTATGTGCAAAAGCCTTGCACTTCCTCCGAAACTAAAGAACGAACCTTGGAGCTGATGCAAGCAGGACTACAAGGGACTCAAGGAACTTAAATATTCATGAGGCTCAACTGACAGAGAAAAAATTCATCAGAATTCATCTCTTTGAGATGAGAGCAAAAGTATACCTGTGAGAGCAAACTGTGCCACCCAGCCCCAAAACCTTTAGAAGCCCTTCAGAAATCTCCAACTGGTTGCTGGCAATCCCTGCTCTGCTCAAAATAAGGCAGTTGCTGTCATTAGCGGTAATCACATTTTCCTGTGCGGCAGGTTGAAATTGTGATGTCCTTGCTGGGCATGTTTTGCCCTCCACTGTTTGAAACCATCGCAGCACTGGAAAATTACCATCCTCGCATTGGTCTGAAATGGCAGCTGGGGCGGATCTTTGCACTCTTCCTGGGGAACCTCTACACGTTTCTGTTGGCCTTGATGGATGATGTCAATGAAAAAGTAAGAATTGAGGCCTGAAGTCACATTCAGTACCATTTTCCAGAGCTGAGGGTGAGCCCAACCATCCTCTTTGCAGCAGGTGCTTCCTCCCTTTCCTCTGTCCTCTTGAGCATCATCTGCAGCACCCCAGGGAGACTCACTGAGCAGAGTGACCAGTCTTCTGCTTCTCTTGCAGTCCGGAAAAGTGGCGAGTGGTTATTGTCTCCTATAATCATGACATGTTAGGGTAATTTGATTTTTTTATTCTCCAGCTGACACCATTTGCAATTTCTATTAACACAGACTCCAAGGATATAGTCTATAATCCTCTTCCCCTGCCTCTTCCTCTTTAACATTATCCTGGTAGTGTGTTGCAGGCAGATAAGTGCAGGAAAGGATAAACGTCTAACCAAGCTGCAGAAAAAATGACTCTGTTTAAGACTGAGAAGAACTGGAGGAATCAGGGTGCTTTGCTCTGCCCCACCCCAAAAATTATGAAGGAGAATTGGGTAGAGGCTTCCTCTGTGCAGACCATTAGAATCATAGAATGGTAGGGCTTGGAAGAGACCTCCAGAGATCATCTAATCCAATTCCAGTTCGTGAAGCAGGTCTGGCTCCTCCAGCAGACTGAGCTCCCCAGCATTCAGGGCGCCCCCCAATCTGCTCTCAGTCTCTCCAAACACACATTCTCTGGGACTACTATTTCCTGGTGATTTTTGCTTCATTGCAGCTGGCTGAGGAGGACCTGGTGAAGAACATCACACACTGGACACTGCTCAGCTACCACAACTCATCCGCAGAGAATGGCAGTGCTGCAACCCCACCTCCCCTTGATCCCGCAGATGTGCCCAGGGGACCCTGCTGGGAGACAACTGTTGGCATTGTAAGAAGCTCATTATGTAGTAAGTCTCTTGGCTGGGCTGGGGTTTTTTGTTGTTGCAGTTGTAGATGTTTTTAGGAATTCTAGGCTTGAATAACACCTCTGAGTAAAACCCAACCAGAAGACATGCCTCAAGGGAACTCCTGACACATCCCAACTTGTAACCCATGATGAGGTCATGGGATGAGAGCAGAATTAAGCAAAATATCCCTCCTGAAATGCATACAGGATGGGCTTCAAGTCCTCAGAATTTAGCCCCACAAACGATTCTTGCAACCTTCACTTTGCACCAAGATGTTCTGCAGCCAGACTGTGTACCACTTAGAGAGCAAAAGCAATTTTTTCTTGGCTGATGTAGATAGCCAGGTGTAGCAAGCTCCGAGGCTGTACTTTACTGGGTACAACCAATGTATCTTCACTAGCCAAGTGGACTGAAAAACCACTTGGTGATGGTGCGTGAAAAAGCATGCACCATCACGCCTCAGAAGGGGCTGCCCCTCAGTGCAGCTGAACCATCATCCTCCAGATCCTTGGTTCTTTTCCCCAGACTTTTAAACTTTTTCTTGTTTTGCCTTTTGCATCCTTGGGACACTAGCTGTGCCCACCCTACAAATCTTCCTTCTGCTAGCAAGTTCACCCTTCGTAGCTCATTTCAGCAACTTCTTCAGGAGTCTACATGAAGGTTATGGAGTTGAGCCCTAGCAGAGCTACGCACAATCCAGATTACCCTGAGCATACACGTGGTTTAGACAAGCATTATTGCAACATTAAAATATACAGACAATTAGCTTAATAAATAATATACAGTCCTGAACGTGCTAATGAAATTAGAAGAGCTAAATGTTTTTTTAACCTATTGTTTTAAATTGCAGGAGTTTGTAAGGCTCACTGTGTCCGATATCCTGGTGACCTACATAACCATCCTGGTGGGAGATTTCATCCGAGCTTGCTTCGTCAGATTTGTGAATTACTGTTGGTGCTGGGACCTAGAGGCTGGATTTGTAAGTCAGTGGCTCATAGCTGAGAAGCTGGAAGTCATTTAGGGCCATTTGGTCAAATGCCACCAACAGACTGGGTTTGGGATGGTCCTCTGATCTTGTCTGATAATCAGAAAGTGGCATTTTGCTACCTGTGGAGCTTTTTGTATTTCTTCTTGTGCTTAGGGGCATGATTTAGTGGCTACCTGGCAATGCTGGGTTGGTGGTTGGACTTGATGATCTTGAAGGTCTCTTCCAATCAAAAGAGATTTCACAGCGCAGTATCTCCAGTTTTGCTTTCCCCACGTAGCAGCAGCCCTCCCAGAAATCCCATCAGACCAGCTTCCAATAAGCATCATCATACCCAAGTGCCTCTAGCAACACCACATTGTCCTTTTCTTTCCCCATGCAGCCATCCTATGCTGAGTTTGACATCAGTGGCAATGTTTTGGGTTTGGTCTTCAACCAGGGAATGATTTGGTAAGACATTTCCTTTCATTTGTTTGGGGTTTTTTACATTATTTAGAAAACCCACCAGTGTAGCTGAGTAGAAATTTTTCTCATTTCTTTCCTTTTTTTTTAGTTTAGTAGAAATTGTTACTCATGTCCAACCTAAACCTCCCTTGGTGCAACTTGAGGCCATTTCGTCTCATCATATCACTTGTTCCTTCAGAGAAGAGACTGAAACCCTTCTCACTGCAACTCCTTTCAGAGATCTGTGAAGTGTAAGAAGGTCTCCTCTGAGCCTCCTACCTTTCAGACTAAACCACTCCAGTTCCCCAGCTGCTCCTCAAAGCTCTTGTGCTCCAGACCCTTCACAAGCCTTACTGCCCTTCTCTGGAGATGCTCCAGTCTGTTCATGGCCTTTTTTGGAGTTACAGGTCTAGATCTGAACCCAGGATTTGAAATTTTCCATTAACAAATGACTTTTGTCACAGAATGAAAATCTTTGCAATCACTGTGAGGTCTGAGCCATCACTAGGCCCCTGTGCACGGTTACCCTGCCTTAACACAGATGCAGGCAGCTTCTCCTCCAGAAGCACAGGGATAGCACAAGCCAACTCAGAAGAGGAAATTTCCCATACATGACAACTTGTGTGTTTCCTTCAAAATAAAAAAAAACCAACCCTTCTGACCTGTTAAAAAAATCCAAAATAGCACCTGACCTTCTCCTTTTCCTTTCAGGATGGGATCCTTTTACGCACCAGGGCTCGTGGGTATAAATGTGCTGCGTTTGTTAACCTCCATGTATTTCCAGTGCTGGGCTGTTATGAGTAGCAATGTCCCTCATGCACGAGTCTTCAAAGCATCCAAGTCTAATAATTTTTACATGGGACTTTTGCTGCTGATCCTGTTCCTCAGCCTCCTGCCTGTGGCTTACACCATCATGTCCCTACCTCCCTCCTTTGACTGTGGACCGTTCAGGTACTAGCAAAACCCCAATAAGGCCACTTCTGTCCTCTGATACTTGAGATTATTAAGGTCAAAGGCCTGGACTTCAGTAGAGATGGTGAAATGCCTCCATTGTCCTTCTGCCCTTTGCAATGTGAGGGAACAGGCAGCACCACACCTGCTCCGTGCACCACCAGGCTCCGCAAATTCAGCTGCTTTGCCTCCTCTGCTACACAATTCCTGGTGTGTCCCCAACACACAGAGGTAAAAGCACCACAGGTCAGCAGGGGTGGGACGGCAGTGCGCAGTCCCCAGTGAAATACAGCAATGGAAGCACACCTAAGGCTTTCTGGCATATTGTAGGAGCAAAACAGGTCCAAAACTCCCTTCTAACTCCTTCCAGAGAGCAAAAAACTCCCTCAGCTGATGCACAATGCACAAAGATGTATTTTACACATTTAATTTTGTTTGCAAAATAGCTGGATACATTAAGTCTCAGCCTGAAGAGCTGCAGCTCTTCCAAAAAAACCGACCAAAAAGCCTTCTTTTGTTTTTAATTAGGACACAATCAGTGCTGCACAGCACATCCCATGGACCGGATTAACATGCCACTGAAGTCTAATTTGATTGAGTAACGCCATTTCCTGAGCCTGCTGAGTCTGACTCAGCAAGGAGCCAGCTTAGAACAAATTGTTCCTATGGATGCACTGGTTTAAGTTATCCACTCCCGAATGCAGAACGACAACAGAAAGCTAAAAGAAAGCAGAAATGTGAGAGACCAAAATTCCCTCAGTTCTATACCAAGGGCAGGTGTCAATGAGCAATGTGAGAAGATCAGACATGGACTTTGTTGCACACATACTGTTGTTAGGAGATGACTGAAAGTAAGAGAGTAATTTCAGTTCCAAATCAACCTTTCAAAAGCCACTCAACAGCCTGATTGAGACCCTTAGCACAGACACACATACAGAAAGCTCAGCTTTCTGGGCTTCAGGCACTCAGTGAAGCTGGGACAACGTTTTGCTAAGGTTGTCTTTATTGACTTGTCATTGGGACAGAGGCAAACACCCTCCTGAGCAGAATCCTGCAAGATCCCAGGAGGCAACATGCCTGAAGATGAGGAGCAGCATTCATAGGGTTGAATTCAGAGCCCTGAGATGCTGGGGAGAGAAGGTGGTCAATTATGTAATCCATCCTTTCAGAGATTTGTCCTCATTTCATATAGAATACTCTCATCTGCTTTATCAATCCCATTTGAAATGGCTCTTTCACTGAGTTTCCCATTAAGCAATAATCACAGCTTGCTATTTCTGTCTTTGCTTAGCAGCTCTTCAAGTTGGCTCATTATTTCAGAAAGCTGGGATCTACATATGGAAAGTCATCTCCACCATGAAAAGGCCAACGCTGATCAGAAACGTAGGGTTACAGCAACCTGCAGGGGTTTCAACATTTCAGAAGAGTAAATAGAACTTGTAAAGGAAACATGTGTGGAAATAAATGTATGATCTCCAGGAGTAAGTTGTCCTAGCCAAGATTATTCTTATAATCATAGAATGGTGGGGGTTGGAAGGGACCTCTGGAGATCAACTAGTCCAACCCCCTAAATCAGTGTGAGGCAGGAAGGAACAGATGGACCAATAGATAATTTTCAGTGAATGCATTTTGGTGGCCAAAAACAATCTGATGCTCACTGAAAGAGACAGGAAACACTACACATTAGATTAAAAGCTATCTTTCCCCTCCAGCAAATACCTGCACTCCTTAACTGGCTGTTTATCTTTCCAGTGGAAAGAAAAGAATGTATGACGTCATTCAAGAGACCATTGAGCTCGATTTCCCACTTTTTGTTGCCAAGATCTTCAGCTATGTGGCAAATCCTGGCCTGATCATCCCTGCAATTCTGCTCATGGTGTAAGTTTTTATCACAATATTACTTATCAAACTGGGAAAAGGAGGTTGGAAAAATAACGCTGTGATGTTAGTGAGGTCTCAATATAGTCTGGACTAGGGAAGACACAAGTTCCCCACCTCCATCGCTGTCACCCCACCCAATTTTACCAAAATTTAATTACCTGACCCAATCAAACACAACTTTGTAGATGAAACATTCCTGACAGAGGACTCACAGGTATCAAAGCTTTACATAATCACAGTAATAATCTCCTGCTCCTTGAGCATCCACACACAGGGGAGATGTGGGCTCTTGGGCACTGTGATCCACCATTCTGAGTAGACTACACTGAAGATAACGTCACAAAATTAAATCAAATACAAGCTCCCATGTTACAGTCTCTTTAGAAACAGATTGAGAAAAATCCCACTTAAACTGAAAATGACCTGCCACACCTCTACCTGCCTCCAGCCACTTACTCTTCTTAACCTAAATAAAGACACTGTAACTGGTGCAGACAGATCCTACACTTAGAGGAATCAGATCAGATACCCACAGGAGACAAGAAGTCTCGCGCCGCGTCCCCTAGTATGGTCAAGCACATTATTGAGTTACTGGCTCTGTTCCTGCGGGCTTCACAGCAGATGCGAACACGAGATGAGCCTGCAGAACTGATCCAACTCAAATGAATGACCTCTACAAAAGGGCTGCAGGTCTGGTTTCTGAGATTTTGATGCAATCCACCCCAAGAAAGGTGGTGGGAGAGCAACAGACCTTTGAAAACCCACACCTCACTACGGTCCTCTACCATACACAGGCCAGACAAGCTGGAGCTAGTCCTTACACTGATCCCAGTTCAGCTGGCCAAGAGACTAAAACCAGAGAAATGCAAAAGCTTCACTTGGTCCTGATGAGCAGAGAGCCAGCAAGTCTCAAAGCAGACAGCAAGGCATACTACAATAAACCCCAGCCTCTACAAACAGTGACAGGTGGACAGTAAATGGGCAGTCTGTTGATTTTGATGGCAGACACTCAAAAAAAGTGTTTTCTGTTTCTCTGGATTGAATTAAGTAATTTTCTTTAGCCACGATAAGCCCTTCTCTTTCTCTAGGTGCAATCCAAAATGCCTCTTCTATTTATTTCTGTTCTGGGATTCTGGTCCCAAACAATGATGGGGGTGCAGCAGGTGACATGGGTGTCAAAATGCTCAAGCCTGGCAACTGCAATAGAGGCCTGTGCTTTTCCTGGGAACGGCTGGGAATCACCGACCAGATGATGTTTATCACTTAGGAGAATAAAATCACTCTACAAAAGCAGGAGACATTTTTTGAGAGCCAAAATACTGGCTGGTGAGTGGCCACAGTGGCAAGACAGCCCCAAATGCTTGGCCATGTTTTAAAACACTCTCCTCCCCACATGCCATGAGCTGCCTGCCAGCACATCCTGTCCCATCTCTTTTTCCTTTCAGCTCTATGCAGCTTGGCTTGGTTCTCCCCTGGCTTTGGTGTGATCTTTTTGCAGAAGAAGTGATTGAAACAAAAGCTGGTGGCTACTGCTTTGTTCCCATCTCTCCTTGCTCCCAATGGCCTCTTCCCATGGTGCAGGATGCAGCTGGTCCTAGCCAAGTAGGAAGGAGGACCATGTCTTGGTCCATGTGCTTTTCAAGAGAGGGCTCAGAGCCCAGCTCTGTCACCATTCTCCTGATTTCCTGCGGTATCTTTAAGGTTCCTCTGTAACCTGGTGCTTCTTCTGTCTCATAGGACAGTTTCCCTTTGAGCCATGATAGGAAACCAAGTGTTTTATCACAGAATCATAGAATGATTTGGGTTGAAAAAGACCTTCAAAGCTCATCCAGTCCCAACTCCTCATCTTCAACCAGAGTAGGCTGCTCAGAGCCCCAGGATCCAACCTGACCCGGAATGGTTCCAGGGATGTTGCATCTCTCATCTGTCTGGGCAATCTGAGACAGTGTCTCACTACCCTCATTGTAAAATATTTTTCACTTCTCTCTCCAGTCTGATCTCCCTCTTTTAGTTTAACCCATCATCCCTTGTCCTGTCACACCAGCCCCTGATCAAAAGTCTGTCCCCAGTTTTCTTATTGGCTTCTCAAAGCAGGAGGGAAGGATGGTCATTTTTCAACTGTTTGACCAGAACTGAGCTACTGGACTGGCTTGGCCCATCTTGGTTGACCATGACACAGAGCTGCCAGAGTTTTTGCTAAGCTCTGAGTGCCTAAAGGCAGTTTGGAAGCAGCTGGTGAGAAAACTAGGTATCAGAAGCTAGGCAAAAATGAAATGTTTCCTCCTTGCAAGACTTTCTGGTCGCTACGCTGACACCTTCATTTTTGTAGCCTTGCCATCTACTACCTGAATGCTGTGGCTGAAGCCTACCAGCGCGCCAATGCTGAGCTGAAGAAGAAAATGCAAATGGTAAGAGTTGATCTGGCAAAGCCATCCTTGAAATGTTGTGTTCAAGTTTAATGCACAAGGCATGTTTAAAGTCTGCAATTCTGTTAGTGACACAAGGGGAAAAGGCACTTTATGCTTGTTCAGTCCTCTCTGATAGCACCTAATGACTAACTGCAAAGGGTGGTTGCATTCTAGAACAGGCTGTTATTTCATACATCAAAACTACAGCAAATTTTCCCATAAACAGCACATCCTGCCTACATAAAATAAGTTACCTCAATATTCAAGTAGTGTTTCAGAGCCTGAGGTTTCCCAGGGACAATGTTAAGCCTATCAAAACCACAGCCAGGATCTGTACAAGCTGAGGAGCAAAGAGCCATCAATAAAAACAAAACCCAGAAGGTTTTTTACCAGTAATTCTCAAAGCACTTTACAAAGGAGACTGGTATCTGGGTCTGCCATGCAGATGGGAAAAGCAGTGCAGTTTCAAACTAAACCAAATTGTTTTTATCGATGCAGCAACGTGAAGAGGAGAAAAATAAGAGAAACAACAAAGCCACCACTAACCCCACGCTGCAAGATCTGGAGGATTTGATTTCACCAAGTACGAAGAGTGAAAGTCCCCCCAAACAAGCAGAAGGTAAAAACCTGACCTTAGACACACTGATTCTTGGAAAGGCTGAGATGAGCTGGAAAGTTCAAACCAAGCCAATACAGATTCCACCCCCCCCAGACTAGACAACAGTTGCTCATTTAAATGGAAATTGTGCTGGTAGCATTGTGGTGCATAAAACATAAAGACTAAAATCAGCAGTTACCCACGTCCACCACATGGCTGGTAGGACTATAATGTCTTAGAAATGCACCAGTAACTACCTGCAAAGAGGGCAGGAGACACACCTACTAGCTGTTGGCCAAGGGGCAGTGGTCTTATTTATGGTTTCTTGACTCCCCAGACACTTGATCAAACAGCAGCCATTGGGGGTGGGTTGAATATCAGTGTTTGCTCTCAAGAAAATAAATAACACCCTAATCTCTGCTTTAGAGAAGAAAGTGGAGTCTCCTAATAGGACCATCCCAGCTGAGAAACACGGCAAACCAGCAGTCCTAGACAGCAGCCCCATGATGGGTGGGAGAGGAGCAGCATTTGCCCCACCACCACATGTGTTCATGACACAGCCACCGATGCTGGGAATCAGGGCACCTTACCCTGGCCAGCTGAGGCCAAGGGGGCACCTGCCAGGACCAGTCCCTGGGTGGGGCAGAGGGCAGCCACGGTACCCATATGCTGCTCGATAAGCTCCACAACGCTTCTCTTATTTGATGTTAAAGTAGAGGTGCTGCATGAACTATCGTAGTTTTAGTAAGAAATGATCACTTTGCTTTGGTCATCCATTCATGACCTCTATCTATCCAACACCAACTATCTAAACCGCCTTTGTTTAGAAGCTTAGAAGGACTTTGGATTTGTAACCAACTGATTTTGATCACAAAGGAAAGGGTAGGTCGGTCAGGCTGAGAATCAGCTGCAGCATTGCTAAACTACTATGTATGGGACTGCTTGTCAGTGCTTTCCAAAGCTTCCTCAGTTAATAAACCAGTTTGAGTTTACCTTTTATTTCAACAAAATGGTTTTTTGTTGTCCCTTAACTGAAGTCTTTTAAAAGAGCGAGTGTCCCTGCCTATCTGCATAGCAGCTACTAACAGGAGTAGAAGACTCTTGCCAGAGCAGGACAGGAGGACGTTTTGTCAGCTGCAGTTTCTCCTTTGTGACAGCTTTCCTCCCGTTTACCTCCTCCAAAATTCCATGTTTTTGTTTCAACTGTGTGTCTCACTTTCTCTGGGTTCCTGCTCTGCTTTTCTTCTCACAGTCTGTTGACAGTAGCTTGCACTATTGTTTCAACCCCTAGTAACTAATTGAGTTACAAAACTCCACAAAACTTAATGTAAGAACTATCACAGAGACAGGGGCCACAAGCTGCATTGGCTCTAACACCTGCTGGGACCTACCTTTATAAACCTTCATCCACAACACCAAGTGAAGAATACAACCAAGGGGCTTTCCCCATGCATAGACATAATTCCTAGTGATGGAGACTGGTATTTTGCGACTTATTCCACCCCACAAGGCACAATGATCAGGCCACATAGATGCTCTGCAGGTACCAAGAACACCACAGTGGCTCCCACACCAGTGAAGAAGCATTAAGACTCAGCCTAATGTCCCTGACTTGACCTTGAGTGCAGCAGGTCACCCACCTCCTACATCCCAGCATGCTCAGACCCCTCTCTGTGGCCACATATCAGCCATGTCCTGACAAAAAACTAATGAAGAGCTCAGCAGAAGGCTTTACAGAGTGATCCCTCCATTTTGATTCATGCTGCATGCAATGTTATCAGCTCTCTAGCCTGACAGCAGTGGGGATTTTTTTCTCTCTGTCATGCTTTTCTTGCTGCTTGCCTAAGCCCTGAGGAAGCAGCTTGTCCTCTGGCAGGTGGCAGCTTGGTTTTTCATCTGCAGCCAAGGCTTTATCACTCACAGATGCTCAGACACAGTTTTTCCCTTGAGGGGAAAAAGGCAAATCGGAAATCAAGGATTTCTAGGTCCCGACCCATTTCTCACACATCACAGTCATCACTGCTGAATCAGAATTCAGCAGTGTGTTTTAAATGGATGGTACCAACAAATTACTGTGCTGTGGCAGGACAACATGGAGAGGCCTGGCTTTGCTGCAGTCACTCACAGAATCGTGGAGTGGTTTTGGGTGGAAGAGACCTTGCTTATCTAGTCCTGCAGCGAGCAGGAACATCTCTAACACACTGCTAGAGCAGCTACCACAAGTGCTAAGCTCACCCCTGGCGTCTCAGTCAGCTGACATGCTCTGCTTGACTGCACATGTCCACCAAGGAAACAACGGACAGGAAGGTCCATCCACTATTCTTATAATGACAGAACAGATTCTGAAGATTTAAAATCCAAATTAATTTAATGCAAAGGCTTTGCTTTGTTCATGTAAGTGTCATCTCCAGCTCCTGGATCCTGGAGTGGCAGAGCTAGCACAGACCACTGCAAAAAAAGGGCTCCACAAAGCATTTGTCCCACCTGGGCACCACATGCCTTTGATAACTTGAAGCATTTTGCACTGCAAGTCTCAGGTTTGACATTTTAATGAAGTTCCTTCTTCTGCATTCAACGTACATTTTGAGGAATCCCAGAGCTCATTTCGAACCAAAGCCACAAACATTTGGCTTTCACAGAAGGAAAATAAAATTTAAAAGTAGGTGTGGGAACAGCCTACAAGTCAAGTTAAAATTCAAGCCCTCAGGCAAACAAAATTAAGACTTAAAATTAATCTCAAAACTCTCCAAAAGGCTGAGCCTTTACAATGGTTGCTGGACTTCTCAGTCCTCCTGAGGGAGCTGATGGAGAACCCCTGTCTGCTTGCAGTGTTCAGATAAATAAGGTTTTGCCTCACAAAGCCAAGATGAAAAGGCAGCAGCATGCTTACTCCTGCCCCACACTAGTTCTTTTAACCCAAAGGGAGGAGACTTCCGGCTCCAGGCATGTGGGGCTTGGAAATCTTCACCCAGTTAGGAGCTAGTGTGGTGTTTAAGGGACCCTCTAGAAAAGATGCTGTGGAGAGGGAAGAGGTAGATTGTTGGGTTTTTTCTTACCAGTGGCTCTCAAATTAGAGACAGCAAAATAACAAGTAAAGGACATGAGACAGCTGGAACACAGGAGGTTCCACATCAATATAAGAACTTCTTCACAGTAAGGGTGACGGAGCACTGGAAAGGGCTGTCCAGGGAGGTTGTAGAGTCTCCTTCTCTGGAAACATTCCAAACCTGCTTGGACATGTTTCTATGCAACTTGATCTAGGTGAACCTGCTCTGGCAGGAGGATTGGACTAGACAATCCTTCAAGATCCCTTTCAACCCCTAATGTTCTGTGAGACACAATTCAATTCCCCTCTGTGTCCCTGTTTAAGCAAAGCCAGTAGGTGCAGTGAGTTGAGTACCTGCAAGATTTGGGAGCATCAGCGCAAAGACGAGTCACTAGACATGCTGGAAGCCATAAGCTGAGCAGGACAGATGAGTGAGGAAGTTTATAAGGCATCTTCAACTAGGAGAGCTGAGTTTCTTGGCACTGAAAGGCAGCAGCATCCCACACGTGCTCCCTTAGAGAAAGTAAAAGCAAGGTTAAGATTTGGAGCTGAACAGGGAGACAGTAAGTCTAACACTCAGACATTTATGGAAAAATGGTAGGGTTTGTGCTTTTTTACTAAAAAGTATATTATGATATGGAGGCTGTTGCTGAAGACACTTCTCCACTAGTCACGGAATCATTTAGATTTTAAAAGCTCTTTAAGCTTGAGTCCAACCCTTGATCCAGCACTGCCAAGTCTCCACTAACCCACCTTTCACCCATCTCCACAGCTTTTCAACCCCTCTAGTCACAAGGACTCCAACATTGCCTTACACAGCCTGGGCCAGCCTTAGACAGCCCTTTTGGGGAAGAAATTGATCCTCAGGACCAATCTAAACCTCCCCTGGCACAACTTGAGTCTGTTTCCTTCACCTAGGAGTTGCATCTCTCTGCAGTTCTCAAGCCACCCTGTTGGCAGCCACGGGAAGGTGGACAAACAGCGAATCACAGCCCCATCTAGTGGGGACTGGAAAATGATCGACGTTTTGGAGCTGTGCAACCCACTACCATCATCCTTCTGACACCTGCCAGGTGGGAGGGGTATGCTCGAGGAGATTTTTTTGTCCCCAGAGAGCTCCTTTTATTAACACGTCTGTGTCCAAGAGCACCGAGAAAGTTGTTGTGGTTATGCTGGGCTAGTTGAGAGACCAGAAACAGCCTCTTAAGCAATGCTAACTAATTCAGAACAAGTGGGAAAGTAGAGCTTCACAGGGTGTTTGCAGGTCAGGTCTGCACAGAACGAGCAGGACATGGTGCAACTTGTCCCAGACTCTGAGACAACTGTGCCTGTGGCAAAGCAGCTCTGATTTTGGGATGTACCATCCTTCCCATGCAGAGGTCCCTAAAGCTGACCCTAACACAGAAACACATCAGGTAGGTGCAGTCCCTCAGAACCTCCACAGTTAGTTGCTGAGTCAATTCTGCCCCTCTGCTGTGGTGACACCTCCTGCAGTGCTGGGTCCAACTCTGGGTTCCTCAGCACAGCCAGACACATGGACCTGCTGGAAGAGGGCCAGAAGCCATAGAAATGATGCTGCAGTGAAACCCCTCTGCTGTGAAGCCAGGCTTGGAGAGCTGGGGGGGTTCAGCCTGGAGAAGACTTCAGGGAGACCTTAGTGCAGCCTTTCAGTTCTTAAATGGCCCAGTGAGAAAGATGGGGACACTTTTGAGCAGGAGCTGTTATGACAAGTGATGGGTTAAACTTGGGAGATTTAGACTAAACAGAAGAAAATTTTTATACTGGTGAGACACTGTCCCAGGTTGCCCAGATTGGTAGAAGTCCCATACCTGGAACCATTCCAGGTCAAGTTGGACCTGGGGGCTCCAAGCAACCTGCTCCGGTTGAAGATGTGTCTGCTCACTGCAGGGGGTATGACTGAACGAGCTTTGAAAGTCCCTTCAACCCAAAACACTTCATGGTTCTACAATCCATACCTAGCTCATACAGGTTCCAGTCCTTCCTCTTCCAAACTGCCTAGTACTAAAACCTAAGTCCCCACAGGAAGTGTGGTGAGCACACAGTGCCAGTGAAGGGTGGCCCATGCTAGACACTCAAGGGCTCTGCGGTACCTAGTTCTGCTCAAGTCACTAGAAAGACGGTACCAAATTTGTCTGAAGTTTCAGTCCACTAATCAATGTATGAAGGAATAAAAATGACCTGCTTTCAAAGTTGGATGGTAGAACAGCAGCAAGTAGTCTTTAAATTATAAGCGTTAGAAGCTCAAACAAAAGCAGCTTCAGAAAGCAGTGCTACAGGAAGCAAGAAATTGAGAAATTCAGTTCTGAATGAGATGAAGCCAAAAAGGTTTTATTGCCACCTGACTCTTTGCAGGGCTGGCAGTCAAGGATGTTCCTCATTCCTGTTAGTACGTACAGATGTCACAAGCATCAGTTTGATGCTGATGAGATTTGCACAAACTCAGAAACTCTGTGGTTTTCAGAGACTCTGGGCTGGAAGCTGGTGGTGCCAAGCACTGGCTAGAGCATTTTGCTTGCAACGGAGGTACCATGTGCTTTTTCATCTGTACCAGTAAATGAAGAAAAAAAATACCTTAAAATTATAAAGAACTACCCCAGCTTAATCTGGTGGTTGAAAAGCTGTTAATTATTAACACAATTTTGTTTGTTACCACGTACCTAATAGGTAGAGACACAACCTTCCATTGGGCACATGTGGTGCAGTAACACACTACATCATAAAATGGCTGCTGCTACTCACAAATATAACCCTTACAATAGTTAAAACTGCTAATTTATGGCTTCAAGATTTTTCCCGAGGATTTCATGTGTTGAGGCTAGAACTGGTGTTTCACCATGACAGCAATTCCCACACAAGGTCTCTCCTCTCCACCACCCTGCAAACCCACTTGGGGTGTGACAGAATATTGTTTGAAGTGCTTCTGGGCTACTGCAGACAGAGTTCCTAACCCCCAACTACACCAAAGTGGGTGAAACAGCCGCGTTATTTCACCTGCTTACAAGTTCAGGGAAGCAGCACCAAGGGCAGTGTGTGTTAAACCAGCTTTTATTTCTCCTGCAGTTCAACAGGACTCAAGACCACTCCGTGGCAGTGCCAACCCACTCGGTAGCCTGGGCCGTGGGAGCTGCTGACCAGTCCTCAGTAGCAGGCTGGGCGCTCCAGTCCTCTGCAATTGCAAAGACAAGATGTGTTCAGTCCACCCCAGCAATTCCTCACCCCTCTTCCCACTGCCATCCCACCACCACTGACCTGTAGGGAACTGCTGGATGGGCACAGATGGGACCTGCACTCCCTCAGACCAGTCTGCAACCTCTGGCTGAGGAGGAGCAGTGAATTCAGGAGCAGGGGCTGTCCATTCTGTCTGAAACTCCTCCTTTGTAACTGCTTTCTCAGCAGCAGCCTGTTCCTCCTTCTCGATCTGCAGCAGAAAAGCAGAGACAAAGGATCTCAGAAACACATTACCACCATCATAATTACCTACCAGATCAGCTGGTATATGAACCAAGGCAGCCAATGGCATCTAGGCTTGTGACAGCACTCCTGCCAAGTCCAGGGCAGGGATCATTCCTCTATACCGAGCAGTGGGTTCAGTTTTGGACCTCTCACTTCACAATGGACACTGAGGTGCTCAAGTGTCCAGAGAAGGGCAATGAAAGGGTCTAGAAGAACCGTAAAGAGAATGGTCTCAAGGTATGCCAGGAGGCATTTAGGCTGGCCCTGAGGAAAATTTTCTGCCCCAAAGGGTTCTCCAGGGCTGTCCCCATGCCGCCCTGGGCAGTGGTGGAGATCCTCTGCCTGGAAAGGCTGAAAACCCATGGTAAAGGCCACTGGTTAGCGGGGACCTGTCAGTGCTGGGAGAACAGTGGGACTTGATGCTTTTAAAGGTCTTTTTTCTCCTCCTATGACACAATTCCCCAGCCTCCTACCTCCTCAGGATCCCTATAGAAGTACAAGTCAGGCATGACTTCCCATGGGTGCTCACGGGAGATGGTGCCACGCATGCGCAGGACCTCCCGAGCCAGCATCCACCACATCAGACCCACTGAGTGGGCTCCCTGGAACACAAGAGAGGGCGTAAGATTTGCTGTATAACCTACATATTAGAAAACATCTTGTGTTTGAAAGAGCAGAAGATATATTTGCACCCAAACCAAGCTGGGTGAGATGTTACTTGCTCACACCCATGCTTATGTATTTGTTTCGGAGCAGTTTTACCATCAGTTCATTTTATCTTCCCTTCATAAAACCGTGGCAGGAATTACTATCAAAACCCACTCCTCGGGCCACAAAGACCTCCTGGCGTCAGCGAAAAATCCTGCTGGCTTAGTGTAGCACACATCCTACACTTGAGAGTTCCTTGGCCAGAAACCAGCCTCAGCTCCAAGCTCCAACTGTGTGCACTTCCTCTTCCCCTCCCCATGAGAGTCACCCTGGATCTGAGATACAAGCCCACCAGCAAAAAGCCACTACCTTATTGTTGCAGGGAATAGCAATATCCACATAACGCAGTGGGGAGTCAGTGTTGCACAATGCAATGGTGGGGATGTTGACGTAAGAAGCCTCTGTCAGTGGCTGATGATCAGCACGGGGGTCTGTAACAACCAGGAGCCGGGGCTCACGGAAAGCCGCTTGAATCTGATTTGTGAAGGTACCAGGAGTGAAACGTCCAGCAATTGGAGTGGCCCCTGTGGCAGCAGCAAACTTCAGAACAGCACGCTACAAAATAAACCGCAGAGGTGAAGCATGAAAAAGGTGTTTTTAAGTCACACAGTGAATATGCAAGCTGCAGCTGTTTCACCTGCAGCTGGCAGCTCTCACAACAGCTTGTAGCAGGGCCTACTATCAAACTCCAATCATTGAGGGAGCTCCTCTCCTGGTGTTAGCGAAAACCCGGCCGTTTGGCTTGCTGTTGCACACTTCCGACACTTGACTACTCATTGGCCAGGAACTGACCTCAGCATCAAGCTTTAATAGTGTGCAGGTCAAATCCAACGGAACATTTCCACCTTGTGGCACTCATGATCTCCCTGAAGGTTTGTAGCACTGACTGCGTTAATCCAAAAATGCTAAACCCACATATAAATTTCAACATCTAGTAAGTTTTAAAGGTTGTCCCTCCCTTCAAAGACAGAGTATTTTTGTCAAAAATCTAAAGACAAAATTATAGTTTTAATGTACCTTGATCAAAACCAGCACAAATTATTTAGAACTCTTCTATCATGTGTTTATGGTCCCAAAAAGCAGTGCAAATGACTCACTGAACCAGTAAAGGAACTAACCCCTAATACAGCAGAAAACCAACAGAAGTACACAAAGAATATGAAAGAAAAACAAGTTATCAAACACCCTCAAACTACAGAAACAGGAATGTGATGTTTCAATTGCAAGTGCAACACCAAGAAACATCTTTATAAAAGAGAAATCCTAGGGTAAAAAATTCATGTTGCTCCCTTTTATCATCTCAGTTCCACTGACAAGCAATGCTGCATGGCAAGAGAATCCTGCTCCTACAAGCACGGTCCCCACGACCAAAAAGTGTCCATACCTGCCCAGTGTTTCTAGAAGAAATGACGCTCACATCAGCTGGGTTCTCAATGGCAACAATGGCACGGGCTGCCAGGAGAAGCTTTTCCCAGGTTCTCTTCAGATTGATGATATAAATACCTATTGGTGATAAAAGGCTTTAGAGCAACCAGTAAATACCCTGGAACAGGAGAGCTTTCCTCCAACGTTAAACCTGTCACACAGCTGTGGTTACTCTACAGCTCTAGTTTGTGGAAAGCTATTCAAAGTTAAAAATTACAGAATGTGAGGGATTGGAAGGGACCTCAAGAGATCATCCAGTCCAACGTCCCTGCCATAGCAGGATTACCTAGATCAAGTCACACAGGAACATGTCCCTGCAGGTTTTAAGTATCTCCAGAAAAGTAGACTCCACAATCCCTGCTTGGCACAGCCTATTCCAATACTCTGTCACCCTCACCATGAAGAAGTTCCTTCTCATATTGATGTGGACCCTCCTATGTTCCAGCTTACACTCATTGTCCCTTGTCCTATCATTGGATGCCATTGAGCAGGGCCTGGGTCCATCCTCCTGACACCTACCCTTTGCAGATTTATAACATTACTGGGGTCACCCTCAGTCTCCTTTTCTCCAAGCTAAAGCGACCCAGCTCCCTCAGCCTTTCCTCATCAAGGAGATGTTCCAATCCCTTTATCATCTTTGTGGCTCTGCACTGGACTCTCTCCAGCAGTTCTGTGTCCTTCTGAAACTGAAGGGCCCAGAAGTAGACACAAGATTCTAGATGTGGTCTCACCAGGGCAGAGTAGAGGGGCAGGTGAACCTCTCTATCTACTAACCTCTTCATGGTTTCTTTCTCTTCTGTACATGGAGCTAAAATATTGCATTTCACTACCTGCATTACTGACTGAATCTGGAGGTGCTAATTGGGTTGCTGTTCTGTACCAGTGTATAAACAAAAAAAAAAAAAACACCACAAAAGAGCCAGAGGAAGTTCTGTGATTCTTGGAAAAAGGCTTTGAGTATGCCCATGTGCCTTGGGACCACTCCAGAGCACAACCCCTGAACACACTTAGGTGATCTCTAAAGTTGGGTTTTTTTAAATGGAAGACACTGAAAACCTTCCAAAACACATCTTTCTTAGGAAGGACCACTTCACTCTAAGAAAAAAACCATCCTGGAAGATCTAAAATTATGAGAAAATCCCTAACCCAGTGTAAAATCCTGGGCCTTGTAATTCCAGAAGGATGAAACCTTTCCCCTGTAGCTCTTACGCTTGGGCTCAACAGGGTGCTGGTGGTTGCAAACTGAGGGCTGCAGGAAGCAGAGGTAAACATCGGGGGATTATCCTTAATTTTCCTAACAATCATTGCCCAGAACAGAAATGCAAGTAATGGCTTTTTTTTCTTACCATTACAAACTGTCTTTCTGAAGCTGTATCAGAATTTTAATAACTTGTGTATTGTGGGAACAAGCGTAACAAACACTGCTGCTCTGACACTCCCAATGTTCTGGTATTTATTTGTTGGCAATTCCTGTTCTCCCCTGTTTACAAGCTGCAGGAAACAGGTGAACTATCTCGTCAATCAAAAGGGAGAATATGTGTAACACTCAACTTTAGAGATTCATTTAAAGTCTCCAGTAAAGTGGAGAGCTTTACCTTATTACATGTCTTGAAAAACCAAGATGCACATAACCGAAAATGCTCCCTTATGGCTTTTATTTAGCCCACTTCCAGTACCTACAATCTGACACTAGGGACTAGTATGAGCTTTGTTTTTTTAAACGGTGCAGCTCAGACCAAAGAAGTCAAACAAACAAAAGAAATCAGAAAACATGCTGAAACTGCTGTTACAACAGTCAAGAACTGGCAGAAGCATTCAAATTCTGCTGTGAGTGGTTTACTAAGTTCTGAAATCCAGATTTCTCTGAGTAACACGATTAAACGAGTAAAGTCGTCCGCATCTTTCAATCACTGGTATAGATAGACTTTGATTGTGCCCACCAAATCTCTCCTGACCACCCCACCCAGAGGCATTACCATCGCTTTTCCTCTTGTAAATGTACTGCTCCATCTGAAAATCCAGGTTGGTGCCTCCCAGATGGGTCCCGGCAGCGAGGAACTTGAGGACATCCTCCTCCTTCATCTGCAGGACATCGAGACCTCCGGACATTGTCGGGATGTTTCCCTTTGGAAGCAACGACAGGGAACCTGCGGGGATAAGCAGGAGGCTCAGACTTGGCCGGAGGGTGGACTCCCACGATCTACCCAGATCACCCAGCACAATGGGCCCGCCGCCATCTTGGAAGCGCCGCCGCTTCCCCACCGCGCTCCATCGAGAGGGCCAAAGGCTCCCCTGCGGCTCGGACCAGCCCCTGAGAGGGGAACCTCTGAGCCGCGGTGCTTAAGGACCCGCCACGCGGCAAAGGGAACCCCCGAAACCCCTCCCGCAGCGGCCGATCACCCCCGGGCCCGGGCTCACGCTGACAACGCCGTGTGGAGGCCGTGCGCGCGCGGAGCGAAAGGGAGGGACGCGGTCACGTGACAGCAATATAAAGGCCCGCGCGGCCAATGGGGAGCCGCGGAAGAGGCGGTGGCGGCCGGTTGCTAGGGTAGGGCGCCCGCTGGCGATGGGAGGCCTAGACGGGCTCTGTGGAGAAGGAATTGTTCCTCATGGCCAAGCTACACCTCTCCTGGCACAACCTGGGGCCGTTTCCTCTTCTCCTGGATCCAACCTCCTGTCAAGGGGGTTTCAGAGAGCGAAAAACCCATAGCATCTCTGGGTGGTGTATGGAGAACCTCAAGCCTGCTCCTGGGATGGTCACAACACCCCAAGCTGGTGGGGAGAGCAGCAGCCCTAGCCAGGGGAAGCGTCTAAGATGAGTGGGCTTTAAGAGAACACCCCAACAACAGGAGAGAGCCACTGGGCTGCAGTGGGATGGTCTCTGCTGCCACAATGGGTCCAGTGCTGAAGAGATTCAATGCTGCCTCTAGGGAAGGAACTCAAGGTAGATAATGTTCAGGCAATACTGTCCCCCAAAACATGACAGCAGGTGTCATCTGTGAGATGGTGCAACACTCCCAGAGCAGGACTTTCCTCCAAAAGACAAAGGGGAACTCATGGAGACCAACCTACCTCCAGCAAAGCAGCACAATACCATCCTCCTATGTGAAGTCTCTCATGTCTGATGAAAACATAACTTCAGCAGATCTACTCTTTTCTCGTTTCCAGAGTTCTACAAAGCTAGAATAGTACAACATCTGTTATAAAGGTTTTGTTTAAACCCTTTTTTTTTGTTATTTTTACTAAAATTCCATGATAACATCTCCCAAAGCAGTTTATAGTGATAAAATTGGAAATTAAGACATTTCAACACAATGTGGAAGATCAGCTCAATGCTTTCAAGCCAGAAGAAAAAAATAAGCAAGTTCAGGAGCTTGCCTGCTCTCTCCTGTCCCCCTAAACACCAAGGTGGTTCTCCAAGGCCACAGAAGAGCCCAGGGAGCCCTGTGTGGAAGACCCATCACTATCATGACCCTGACTTAGTATCAGGTCCTTGCACAAGCAGTGCAGGTCCTGCTGGCACAGAGCTACACATCTGGACTGTGTGGTCACTCTGTCACACATAGATAAATATGCAAATAGCAACATGAAGGAACATATCATCTAGCCAACATTTGAAAAGAAGGTTGTGGTCTTTGCATCTGGAAGATGAACATTCCTTGTGACTGATGTGGGTTTGTTGGTTGGGTTGTTAAGACATGCTGAAGAGATCACAGAGTCATAGATGATACGGTTCACTCTGGCAACCAGTTTTTAATGGAAACACGTGATACACCCTTTCACATAAGTATTGTGGAGAAACACACAAACACAATACTCAAACCTATGAAAAGTCTCAAAGCTCCAGTTCTGTTTAAACAGTGCAAGACAAAAAACCTTAATAAATCACTAGGAAAAAAACCAACCAAATAATGATCAGCATAGGAAGAATAGGAACAGAATATTTTAAAGCATAAATAATCAGATTATTTCTCACGTCTTTACAACTCACTTTGATGCCAACTGCCTCAATGCATTAACCAGAGATAACAGATGCCCATTAAAAGCCTGTCACCCACAGAAGAGTAGGCCACTCTAAGGGGGATTCAACCACAATCCTGCCATGCATATACACCACCATTTCCGGAATCCAAACTAAGAACACTTTGGAAATGATTTCCTGATAGGATTGATGGTTTTGGACAAAGATGATTTGTTTTTATTTAGAAGCACAGAACATAGATACTTGAAACAAGTGGACTTGGAAACTTCAAGTCCGCTTGTTTTTCTTGACCTACTATAGCTATCAAGAAGCAACTTCAAGAAATGGCTTTAGAAACAATGTTTTTGAAGAGAGGAAAAGGGTGAAGGACAAGAAGGATCAGGGCCGAGACATAATCTCATGCCTGCCTGTGTGACAGAGCCTTCAGAAGACAAGGAAACAGCACTTTAGCCTTTCCCTTCCTCCATATTATGAGACCTGAAATATGAGAGACTAAAGAAATAATAAAGAGAAAATAACCAACAAACTTGCACCGCCAAAGTCACTCTCACTGGAATAAACTCTCAAGTTCTTCCTTTGTCACTTCGCCAAGGCATGAAAGCCCATGAAGTGCACCTGCACGAGGATGTTATTTGATTCAAGTATGAATTAACATGGAGATGGGAACGCATGGAACCCTTCACCACCATCCTTGGGGATTTGCACTCAGTCTCCTCTCACCAATGAGCCGAGACTGAAACCAGGCACCACTTTCCAAGCCTCCAGCCTGTCTGCTTATCTGTTACTCAACTTTCACATCACTCATCCATCCTTCTCGGAGATGGAATCTGGTCAAAAGCATCTTTTACAACCTACATCCCCTCTACTTTTGTGTTCACATTGTTGGAGCAGTGATTATGCAAGTGATACTCTAAATTTTATGATCAGCAGGTAGGTAGCACTGGTGGTACCCACAGCTACAGTGTTATGTCTTTGTATTTAGAGACAGCTGCTCTGTTTCCCAACGAGAATTGAGTACTGATATGTAAGAAAAGCCAGAGCTGTGCTTCTGCAAGGCAAACCACAGGACAGGATATTCAAATTTGAGGCAACACTGATGGAGCTGCAGGAGTCCCGAGCCAACCAGCCAGGACAGAGGCACAAGCAAAGAGGGGAGTGGTCTGTATCCAGCTCTGGACAGCTTTGAGGTCTGTGTGGGAAGTGGGAAGAAGGACAAAGGCACAGTGGATGAAAAGAGGATTTTATCTCTAAGTCTGCACTACGGAATAACAAAACATGGACTATCTGCTACAAGAAAAACATCAGTGAAGGGTCTGCATGGAGCCCAAAGAGAAATAAAGAACACTCACAGGTCTCGAACTCTGGAAAGAATCAGCCTTCTCTTTCCAAACCCCATGACCCTAAAAAGCTACATGTAAGGACTCACACTGAGGGCCTCAATCAAGGTTTAACAGATGAATAACAGGATGCAAATAAATCTCCAGCACAACTGGATTAAAAAACAACAAAACACCAGAACAACTTGAATGTTCCTGATAGTCAGACCAGCAGGAAAAGTGCTTGGTTTTATCAGAAAGCAGGAACAACTTTGGTAACAATCAACTCTATAAAGTGCCTTATGCTTCTCAATTCCTGTGCAAACACTGTCATGGAGGCAGAAACACATTTCAAGATGCTCTAATACATGATGCAGCAAGGAGGTTCCAGTTACATTCTCTGCTATCGTGCAGAGAATAAAAGCTATGACACAAACTTTTCCTCTTCCACCTGCTCCCGCCATACAAGCATTAAAAGACACATCGGGCCTCCTGTCATTCTCTGCAACAATCCCCTGTGAGAACAAAGTGCATTAGGAAGGATCTACATCAGACAGCAGGTCACTGGGTCCACAGGCAGGCAAGGAACTCACTGGCATGTTCTGCAATCACCATTTCGTCCTCAAACACTTTTGCTCAGCAATGTCTCATGGCATGGAGCTGTTTTAGAAGAGGCTTTTCTCTCAGTGCAGTTACCAGTCTGGGGAAACTCTGCTGCTGCTCATGGCAGCCGACAAGCACAGTCCTTCTGGAATGAACTGATCAAACCACCCAAAGATCTGACTCTTCTTTCCACTCCTTGTCAAAAGGCCTATTCCACCATCTGGCAAAGGCTTTCTTCTGCCTGGCTGAACAAGCCTGATTCCTCTGTGAGCACTCCCTAGTGCTAGTTGATCACAGCAAGCAGAAGGAGTGAAGCTGGTTGTTTCTTGGGCAAGTCAAGATTTCAAGCCCATTTTTTCCATCATCTGTTCGTACACCGTCCACGCCATCGCTGCCATCAGAGTCCGCCTGAGGGCACGGGGCACACCACCTCGGAAAAAGCCAACCAATCCAAAGTCCTGCAAAAGGAGATAACCAAATCAGTCACAACCTGCCTGCAGTGGTATAGTTTGGCATCATTTAGAACATGGAGCAGCACAGGACATACTTCAGCTCAGAGCTGAGGAGTCTCTGAAAGACCTGGGCTAAAACAGTGTTAAATGCTGAGCACAGGGCAATTGCAGGGCTACCAAGACAACAGGTACCACGCACGAAAAACTAAAGAGGTTCCTGGTTAGGAATAGAGTTTATATGAGAACAAAGCAAACCCTCTGAGGGCAGGAAGGAAGTGTGGACTTTGAGCACATCTCCTGGTATACAGATCTGGGCATTTCTTTCCTTTTTTTAGTGTCCAAAGAGCAAAAAAAATGTTCTGTAGCTGGTTTGTAGTCAAAACCAGCATTTCATGCTAGAAAGCCTTTGACCAAGTGTGGTAATCACAGACATCCTACACCAATGAAGCAGAGGCAGCAGTGGCTGTAAGCACAGCTCCTCTACATCTATGTGCCAAGCTATGCTACAATGAAATGAAGATGGAAGTACATCAAGCACTTTCCATCATGACCAGTGTGAGAATCTTACAATTGCTTAGGTCAGAAATTACCTTTAAGCTCATTGAGTCCGACTACTGACACAACTGTCCCAAGGCCACCACTAAGCCATGTCCCTAAGCTCCAGATCTACATGAGCTTTAAACACACCCTGGGGATGGATCCAACCCCTGCTCTGGGCAGCCTGTTCCCAACTCATAACAGACAGAATCAAAACAAAAATCGGTCACCAGAAACATGAAGCAGGTCTGTGTGGATAGCTGCTTGGTGGAACACCACCTCTGTGACCCAAGACAGGAGAAATGGCAAGAATCATCACTGAGCAAGTTCACTGCCTTGTAAACCCTTTGAGAGGAGCAAGAAATGCAAAAGCAGCAAAAGAAGTAGCAAAAGAAAACACAAGGAAAGGCTGAAGCTTCCAATTGCTTACAGACTAATAACCAGAATAGTTTCTGAACAGCACTGCGCACAAACCAGTAACAAGAATCACAGAACAATTTAGCTCGGAAGGGATCTCAGATATCATCTAGTTCCGAACCCCTTGCAATGGGTAGGGGCAGCTCTGTGTTAATAAAGCTGATCAGCAGTGAAATTGCGACAATATTAGAAGAGCTTCACCTCACCTTGTATATGAAGGTAATGGCCTGGCTGGTCCTGTGGTACTTCTGAGGAGACAGCTGCATGTGTGTTTTGATGACATCAGCAGGTTGCGTTACCAGCGAAGCCAAGACCCCTGCCAAGATCCCACAGCCGAAATTCAGCAAGGGCATGAGCACAGGATCCAACTGGTCTGTAAGAGAGCAAAGGGAATTCACTTGTACATGAAAGGGGCCAGGAACAGTTACATGTGACAAAAGCAAAAAGATACCAAATTACCAAACTGGCATTGGAATCCAAGAAAAATTAAAAACTATGCAGGGCAGAGATGCCACAAGACAAATGTTTCCTACTTGGGTCTCCACCATTCAGCCTTACCCTGAGGCGAGAGGTTTTTGGTCTTCGTGTAGAACATCAGGTAGATGCCAGAGAAGGGTGCATCCCTCAGCAGCGTCGCGGTGAGCCCACTGAACATGCCACGAGCACCTTCTGTCTGATAGATGCTCCTCAGAGCTCCATATACACTCCCATAGCCAAACCTTCCACTCTGAAAGGACAGAAAACAATCAGTGATCCAGAATCCAAGCATAGCACAAGGAGCCCTACACAAAGCCTGAGGCTAAAACAACCAAAGAGCATTCGTGTACCTCAGCCTCTCAAACAATCTTTCAGGAAGGTAAAACACAAAAGACACTGCAAAAACATGGTGTGCAACTGAAACATAAAAATCTCATGGTGAATTCTGCTTCATCTTACACTTCTTGCCTATCAGTGGGTGTCACATCCTGCGCTCAACCCAGATGATGTCAGAACTACATCCCTGGCTGCACCCATGTGGCAGCAACCTTCTCCAGACAGAATTATTTCCTTTTCACCACAAGGAAGGTTTGCGACATCATTAACAAGGAGCTCATTAGAAAGTCATACTCACCTCATATCGGGTCTTCACTACAGTCACTGGCAACAGGCAAATCCCAGAAACTGCACGTGCAGTAGCACCCAGCAGGACAGACTCCAGGGCTGTGGGTGAACGGTCCACCAGAAACTTCTGTTTCATCATGTACAAAGTGCTGAAGTAAATCCCAACCCCAGGAATACATCTTGCAAAGGACTTTGGGAGAAACAGAAGCAGACAAAGAAAAGAAAAAACATTTCTTTGACTGAGAACATGGTG
This sequence comes from Phoeniculus purpureus, assembly GCA_028565055.1. Lineage (NCBI taxonomy): Eukaryota > Metazoa > Chordata > Aves > Bucerotiformes > Phoeniculidae > Phoeniculus > Phoeniculus purpureus. Next base: position 27,108,244 of record JAOXOE010000506.1, read on the forward strand.
GGGAGCTTTAATTAAACACATTCATCAATGCAGCTTTCTAGTAACAAGGTATTCCAAATGGAAATGAAGCTGGTGCACCCCACACTTGCAAAAGTGTTCAGCTGCTCAAGGCTGCAAAACAGAGGGATTGCCATGACCAAATCTTGGAACTCACAACATTAACAGGATTTAACCTAAATCGCATGGTTTCATTCATAGTTGTCCAAGAGCTGGCTACTTAAATCCAGGACCCCATTGTTAGCAATAAACATAGAATCACAGAACATTAGGGATTGGAAGGGACCTTGACAGATCATCTAGTCCAATCCCCCTGCCAGAGCAGGGCCACCTAGACCAAGTTGCACATATCTAGGCGGGTTTTAAACGTCTCCAGAGAGGGAAACTCCACAACCCTCCTGGGCAGCCAATTCCGGTGCTCTGTCACCCTCACTGTGAAGAGGTTCCTTCTCATATTGATGTGGAACCTCCTATGTTGCAGCTTACACCTATTCTTGTCCTATCACCTAACCTTGTCCTATCATTAGTTGACACTGAGAAGAGTCTGGGTCCATCGTCCTCACACCTGCCCTTCAACAGTAGATTTATTTCTCTCATTTTTACAAGTCAGGGTTAAAACAGCCACTTACTGGAGAGACACCTTTCCACAGCCCCAAAAGACTCTCAGTACGAACAACCCTGAAGAGCAGTGTTACCATCCCAGCACGTGCAGACCTGAAGGGAACACAAGACAGGAACTGCAAAGAGGACCAACTTTCTGCTCTCTGGCAGCCATTCCCTTTCACTCACTTCTGATGCATGACCCGCACATCTCCAAAGTGCTCTGTTGCGACTCTGCTTTTTGTGGCTATTTCCAAGCTTTCTCCATCACCTGCTGCTCTCCCACCACTTGTCACCACATTGAAGTCCTCCCTCATTCACTACAGTGAGCAAACAGGACCAACTGCACATGTACAAGTTCTGTGACAATCACAGAGGATTCTTCAAGCAGGGGACATGCTGTGAAAACACTTGGCAGCCACTCCAGCAAACATCAGTCTCTCAAAGGAGCACAGACAAATGCTGAAGTTGCACATTATGAGTGTTCACGTAAGAAGCCATTTCCTCTCTCCTGGAGCAAAATACCAACCCCTCTCCCTACACCATATTTCAGACTCTCTGTATCTGAATTATAACACAAACTCCACATCCCAGTCAGCCCCACCCCCCCACACACACATTCTTACTCTCTCACCCATGCATAGTGGGCTGCTGTGTCTGCAGGCGGGTTTTCAGCAAGTCAAGGGGTTGGAAGAGGAGAGTGGAGCAAGTCCCACTGATGGAGCCACACACAAAGGCTTTTAGGACTGGATGCATCTGTAAGAGGAACAAGGTGAGATTAAATGGTGTGGATTTCCCTTAAAACCGCCTAGCACATAATCCTAGCTCAAACACACTCAAAGCACCGCATGACCAGCTCAGCTCACTTTCCTATCCACACTGGGTATTGTACTTTCCTGAAGCAAGGTAGACATTTTTAAAAAAAATAAATATATAACGGCATTCTCACAGAATCACAGACTGATAGGAGTTAGAAGGAACCCTGGGGATCATCTAGTGCAACCCCCTGCCCAGAGCAGGATCATCCAGAACAGGCTCCCCAGGATGGCATCCCACTGGGTTTAGAACATCTCCAGAGCAGGAGACTCGACATCTCTGGGCAACCTGTGCCAGGGCTCTAGCACCCTCAAATCACAGAATCATAAAACTGTTCAGGCTGGAAAAGACCTTCAAGAACGAGTGCAACCACTAACCCAACTGTCCCAAGGCCACCACTAAACCACCCCCCTAAGCTTCAGATCTACATGACTCTGAAATCCACCTAGGGATGGTGACGCAATCCCCTCACTGGGCAACCTGTTCCAATGCTTGATGACCCTTTTCATGAAGAAGTTTTTCCTAATGTCTAACCTAAACTTCCCCTGGTGCAACTTGAGGCCATTTCCTACTGTCCTGTCACTTGTAACTTGGGAGAAGAAACCAATCCCCACCTTTCTACTCCCTCCTTTTCAGATCTTCTTAGCCTCCGTGTTTTCAGACTAACCAGCCACAGCTCCTTCAACTGCTCCTCATAAAGCTTAAACGAATTTCAGACGGAGACTCTTGGGTTCCATTCTGTGCCCGTTGCCCTTTGTCCTGTCGCTGGGCACCACCGAGTACAGTCTGTCGCCACCCTGCTGCCCCCTGCCCTTTAGCTACTGCTCAGCAGATCCCCCTCAGCGGCAATTCTCCAGCTGAACCGCCTCAGGACTCCCTCTCAGCCTTTCCTCAGTACCGAGACGCTCCAGCCCCCTCAGCAGCTTCACTGGCCTCTCCAGCAGCTCCTGGTCTTTCTTGAACCGAGGAGCCCAGACCTGACCCCAGGTCCCCAGCCGTGACCTCCCCAGGGCTGCGCAGCGCGGCAGCAGAACCTCCCTGGCCACGGCCAGCAGCCCGTCTCGGCCCAGCCGTGCGCCGTTACCTCCGTCTCGGGCATCGCCGTCAGCGCGGCGCAGCGCAGAGACGTAAGTGAGCGCTGATTGGCCAGCGACTCCTGCTGCCATGCGCATGCGCCGCGCTTTAACCCTTCCTTTGCCGCGCCACCGCGGGCGGCGGGTAGCGCGGGAGAGAGGGGTAGGGGTGGCAAAGCCTAAACCATTAGCAGTAACTACATATAGTATATAAAATATATAAAAGTGATATCATTGTATATGCCAATAGCCTAGAGTTTATTACACTACAATATGCACCATGCCACATTACTGCAGTGTAATAGGGCTGAACGCCACATGTGCTCTCGGGAGTGCACAGGTCGGGGCTGTGGGTGGAACGGACAGAGGCCACCAGGCACTGCTGTTGAGAAACAACCTGACCTTGTGTTCCCTCAGCTTTGACCTGATAGGACGTACATAGGACAGAACACCTTGTTGGTCAGTGTAGGTCACCTGTCCCATCCACTCGTCCCTACAGCTGACAGCTGTTTGATTCACAGCACCCCAACTTGTCACACAAGATGTAGCAGTGCCCTACAAGGCACTGTAGGAGCAAGGGTAAGACTTTCTGCATGCCAACCGTTGGCAGTGAGCACCCAGAATTATCACTTGCAGAAGCAGACGCTGCCCGCACAAACACGCTGCTAACTGCAGAAGGTCCCTCCTGGCCCAGGAGAGACTGAGCTGGAGAGTCAAACCACTGAGTGGAGACTTGGTTTTCAAGCCTGGACAGAAGTTTTTATCCCTGTCAAGACTCTGATTAGCAGAGATGGCTCATTAGAAGAGATGGCTCAAATTACTCTGAACAAATAGAATATAATTTGTGAGCAAGCAAATAGAAGAGAACTTGTGAACTGATAGGACACAAGGTGCTGCAAGAGATAAGCACTCTGTAGTGGGAGCAGAATAAGCAGGCCCCGAGACACTGCCATTTTGTTTGCAAAACTCAGCTTAAGCAGTGGGAACATCATGAGTTGTCATCTCTCGAGAACTTACTCACCACTGTTTTTGACCTCAAGGAAAAAAAATCCCCCATATCATTGGGGGTGAATTAAAAATGGCCCTCGAAGCAGGGGATAAAAGGAAGGATTCAAATGGTGCAGGGGGGTCATCAATACCCACACACACCCCCCTCCACACACACATCCCCCCACCCCAGCCTGCAACCATGCAGAGAAACTGACAGAGAACAACTGCTGGAGACATTGAAAATCTGAGGAAGCAAAGAGGGTCTGATCACCTATCAGCACCACCACCACCATCCATGAAGCCAACCATGCCAAGAAACTGACTGAGATCAACGGCCAGAGGAACCAAGGAGTTCTCCAGAGATCTGTGGAGTTGAGGAATGAGAGGAGGCTGGAGCCTGCCAGACACTGCCACAGCCCGGAGCAGTGATCTAACCTCTTATTTGTTTTCTTGCTTTTCCTCTTTCCTTTGACTTAGGCATGTAGTAACTTCAGTGATTTCTGTTTCCTCCAAGTTTGGAAGCTGGTAGCTTTGGTAAACTTGATTCCTGCGCAGACCTATGGTGTAAGTCTCCTTAATGCAACCCAAGCAAATCCACGAACCCGAGTCACTCCATTCTCTAATCAATTGGGATGTGACAATCCCTTCCCTCATCTCCACCAACCATCCGGCTGTGACATTCAACCCCCTGAGCTTTGACCTGAGACTTTCTTACCACTGATGTTTCCACTTGTTCTTCCACCTCCTGGGCATAGAGCAGAAGAGCACAGGGACTCCAGAACATTAAAAGAGCGAAGTGTCCAAACGTGGTACTATGTTTCTAGAGCTGCAGTCAGGGTCTGAGATGCTGCATGGGCAGAGCCAGCCGTCTCAGGCAAAGCTAGCCATCCCTTATCAGTGTGGACGAGCACACAGCAGCTTCCCCAGGCTGCTTTTCTTAGAAGGGGTGGCACCTCCAGCCACCTCATGGTTCAGCCAAGTTCCTAGAAATAAAACCTTGAGTGTAGCAGTTGCCACATGGCACCAACCACTTGCTCATCTGCTCATTCTGCCACAGAGCAGCTCCTGAAGAAAGACAGAACATACTTCTCTGACAAAATAAAAGCTTCTGGCATCTTCTCACGAGAGCCACCCCTGCAGCCCCCTTGGTACCAAAATATTGCCATGTAAACCAAATCATGTGCCTAAGCTCCAGGAAAACCTGGCAGTAACAGCAGTTTACAGGTTCTCGGCTTGCTGTGGACCTGGAAGCTCCCTTAAAATAAGCTTCACATCTCTCCAGACATTATTTCTGTACCTCACGTCTGCAGGAAAACCCAGCAGAGGAAACTTAATCTCTTCGTGTTGCTGTCCTGGAGAGATGAGACAACCCAGCACTGGTGGCTTTTCAACCACTGTTAGGAGCTGCATTTATTCTTCATTAAAAATGTAGGGAGGTAAAAATGACCTGTATGATCCAGGTCTGGACTGGTTGCTGCTCAGGGGTGGCTGCACTTGGGTGTCCAGGCACTGCCGGCTTTGGGCACAGGATGGTTCTGAACCCATGGTTCTCTCTGCCCCTGTGCCTCACACTATGGTCTCATCACTATCTCAGATTTCCCAATGTGAAACATCTCAAATGTGATGTAGGGACATGGTTGAGGGGTGACCTGGCAGTGCTGGGTTGAAGGTTGGGCCTGAAGATCTTGTAGATCTCTTCCAACAAAAGAGATTCTGTGAGTGTCCAGTGTCACCCTCAGTCTCAGCTACCACATGGGGTGGCTTCTGAGTCCCTCTCCCTGCTGCATTAGGCAATGCCTGGGCTTTTGACAGCTCCCCAGCAGTGTTGTTGCTAACTAACCCTCTACCCTCACCCTGTAGGAACTGCTTTTGGTCAGTTTTATGTTTCCTAAAATGCTCCTATACTGTTCTTACCAGTCTGCAACCTCATGTTACACCCAATTTACAATGTGTGCTGCCCCTTATATAGGTTAGATGTTATTTTTTGTTCTGTCTGGTACCACTAAACCCAGTTTTGCCAACTCTATGTCTGTAATCTTTTAGCTGCCCATCAATGAGTTGAGTATAGCTGGTGGGGAGCTCTCCAGTGCCAGCCTATGCCTCATGTTTTACTATCTCCGTACTTCTCTGCACTGATTCCCATGTCCCTGCTCTCATGTAGTAGGAGAGAACCAAAGGGGTGAGAGCTTTTACACACCAACTATGAAGCTCCTCAAGTGTTTCTATCTCCCAGGCAAGCCTTGTCCTCCACGAGCAGGTCCACTCCTTCAAGTTTCCCATTCTCACAGGGTGCCAGAAGACCCAGAGCAGAACATATTACTACTTTGTCAGCTCAGCCCCGAAAGCTCAGCCCAGGAAGCTGCCCTGCCAAAGTTCACATGTTTCATAGGGCAGATGAGTGCTAGAGAAGAGGAAACGTACATTTATACCCAAACAGACTCAGCTCGAAGCAAACACTGGCTTTCCGTGCAGCTATGAATTAAGGTAAGAAGCAATCCTGTTTTACCTATAAATTGACAAGTGTGGAATGGCGAGAAATGATGTCTCATGAGCTTAAGGAAACTTCACATAATTGATATTTAACTTGGGTAAAGATGATGTGGGTAAAGTTTACTAATCATGGCAGTAGAAAGACGAACACTTTCATTAATCAAAGTGGATCAGGGTAGAGATATTTTACTCAATGACTAATTATTTGCGGCAGCATGTGGTAAAATAATTATTTACCCTGGCTAGAAGCCCTAAAGTTTGAAGCAAAATGCAGGTAGATGATGAGTGTGCAGCCTTAGTCCAGAAGGACAGACCAAGAAGTTACAGCTCTTCTATTTCGTTACAAAGGGGCTGACAAAGGAGAACATGTAGTAAATTGAGAATAAATCACATAGTAAATACGATCTTCCCAGCAATGGGCTACCAACTCCACAACTCAAATCTCATCTGGAAACAGCCAAGAAGGGGTAATGTTCTTCTCTTTAGAATGATGGAGAAGATTATTTTTGGAGATCTCCCATTTCTGCAGGAGCCTTCTCAGATTTCTCAAGGATGCTAGGGCAATGTGAGTTACTAATAACAAAAACAGCAGGGCAGGAAGTAAACACTTCCACAGTAAAGGCAGCAAGAAGACAGAGCCAGTAGTAACCATAAACAAGTACAAACAGCACACTGCTGCAAACACTCATCTGTTTTCACTGTCCCTCCAACAGAAATTTGGATGCTGCAGAAGAAGAGAAGTCCCAGGAAAAAGAAATACTGAGGAAGAGCAGGTAAGAGAAACCACCAGCAAAACGCTTAGCTGTACTTACAGAAAAAATAACAGGATCACCAGCAACTGTGGAAGCGGAAAGGGCAACTAAGAGAATTAACGGGCAGGGGGAAGTACCTGTGAAACAGACTGTCCAAGAAAATCCTGATCCTGGGAACATCCCAAATAGAATGTACCTGCTTTCCCATTCCCTGGCTGGTGGCTGAGGGCAGGACACTGCCTGGAAACCATACCAGGTTTCTGGCTGTGGGATTGAGACCACAGAATCATGACCCTGAGAGTCTCCTATTGAAATTTCAGAACCTCATTTTTAAGATCCAAGAGAGATGTAGGAGTTTGAATCATACTGTCAGATTGTATTTCCTACATGCATAAGAAATTTCTGAAATGGATATTTAAAGCTCTGAACTCCTTAGAGATGGATTTCTAGAGCCTAATTTTGATGGCCTAAAGTTATCTCCAGGTGGAGCATCTTTGAAACATTCTGAAGGTGAAGATGAGAGTGATCCTGGGGATTTGGGACTCTATACTATCCACTCCTGCCCTCCAAGATGTTTACAAATGATATTTTTCCCAAGACTACTGGTTTATGTTTGTAGATTTACACGCTGCTCATCTCCAGCTGGTGGAGTCTGCTTCTAATATTGGTGTAAAAACTGTAGAACTGGTTTGGGGAAAGGAGCACTTTTTTCATCCCTTTAACCTTAATGCCTCCACACAGGGTCTGCAATGTTCAGGTTTATACTTCATCAGCCGTGGTTTGACTGGCTTCCACTTCTGGGTTCTTTATTTAGAACATTTAAAAATGCCCTAATTTTCAGAAAGCCTCAGCATCTGCACCTTGAACTCCACCAGAGTTGGAAAATCCAATAGTGAAGCATCCCAGATCACTATTTCTTTTAAAAACCTTATTCTCAAAACCTTTGGGGGAACCTCTATATATCACCTGAATCGAGAGACAACTACTAAGCTTGCACAGCTCTGAAATGGTCCAGCTGATCCAAGAATAAATCACAGAAAGGAAAAGAATTTCCTCACCTTTAAGTTGCCAGGGAACACAGGAGGAGCAGGGACAGGAGGATGCAGCTGGGATTACCCCTCCACACACACACAGAAGCAATGGAGAAATGATAAAAGAATGCTTGGCTGAGAATCCCTTGCTGAGCTCTTCCACTGTGCCTGGCCTAAACTCATTTCCCAGACTGGTATCTCCTCCTGACGTGGCTCACAGACCTGCAAAAATCTCCTTTTCCTACTTAAAGTCTGCTCCAGTCATTTCACCAATTAAAACATTTATCTCATTTCTAGCCTCCACCTAGAAATTCCGGTTGGAATTTCCATTCAATGGTTTATAGAATGGCTCTTCCCACTAAAATAATGAGATTATTAACATGAACAAAAGCAAAATCATTATCAAAGTATTGCCTACAGCTCCAGTATCAGGCTCTGCAATGGCATGGTCTTAACCACTTAGTGGCTTTAAGTACCCAAGGTTGCATCAGCTCTCCTGACTGGGACATCTGCCCAGTAACAGCACTAGGTTTCCTAGCAGACTCACCCCGACTCTCGAAACATGGTCTGTGCTGTTTGTCACCCAAGCATGCCACTTTGGGCACACGAAAGCCAACCATAAATCACCCAGGAAGCCCCGGATTACTCAGACCTACCCAAATCACAACCCAGTTCTCCAAGTCTCTTATCGCTCCCTGCTGCCAGCTCCAATTTGCAGTCTGCTTCAGACCAGAGATGGAAACTTTGAAGAGTTTTTGGCTTTCGACTCATCATTCCTGCAGAGCTTTTTACAAGCAAGTCTCAGTTTTGTTCTGGTTAGAGGTATCTGTGGCAGTCTGGAGGTTGATTGCATGGTGCCTGCTTGGCACCAGACCAGGTAAGAGTTTCACCCAGAGTGCCATTAAGACTCACATTTCTCCGCTAGTTTCTACCAGTTCTGGTTAAATCTCCTAAATCTGTCTTTTATTGCTTCGTGTGCTAGAAGTGCCACCAGCAGCTACAACATTTGGAGGCACCTGATGACATCCCTTTGGTCTTGCCAAGAACCACCAGCTGTCAAGATGCAGATGGGTGTAGTCAAGAATGCAAAACCCAGCGATGTGTATATCTGGGCAGGGTGGTGGCTACTCAGCTAGAAGGGTGAGAAGAACACCCATAGGGTTTCACAGGGTTTCCCACATAGCCTACAGTTTCCCTGGGCCCACTGAACCATCGTCGGGCACTGCAAACGCACTCGCACAAGAAAATTGTGCAAATCAGCCTCGCCCAGAAATGCTGAGTAAGGTGTGAATATTTTTCTGAGGGCTTTAACGCTTTTATCGGTCTACTGTGCAAATCTGAAGTGTGACCCTTCTGGCAGCGGTCTGGGTTTGGTTCTTTTTTTTTCCGGATTTCTGTTTGTTTGATAACACTGGAGGTACAGTGGAGAGGTGAAGCACTCGCTGAGCCCTCGTCCTGTCAGCAATGCTCGTGGTGTGGCACTTGGCCCAAGAACCAGCCAGAGAGACAGATGCATAAATGGGACTTGGCTCTTGTGTTGCCCAGCCCAATGCCAAGTTGAAACACAATTGCTGTTGATTCACAGGAGTTTGTGGTTCTCTCACGATCTCACTTCCCTCTGTAATACATCTGGCACATGTTTTGGGAATAGCTGGGTTGAGAAACAGAGGTTTGGGTCCTGCAGACTCTTGCTATAAATGTGATGAAAAGCAGAAGCACTTGCAGTGAGCAGAGTGTAAAACTTCTGTGGAATGCTGGAGAGCAAGCAAAGTGGTTAAGCAGCTCCATGAAAAGCAGAAGTGAATCTACTACTTCCTGTGCTCAGCATGCGAAAATGTCTGGTAGAGGGACCTCGCAGCCTCAAGTCCATCTTCAGTATCTTCCTCAGTTCACTTCATTCCTTAAGCAAACATTTATTGAAAGACAGAAGAGAAAACTGGGTTGAAGCTGACAGTGGAAAGACTGTGCTGGACTGGGCAAAGCTGGTGGTAGGCAGGATGGAGGATGGGCAGAGCCAAGTTTCCTTGTGTCATCACAGTATGCTGCTCTGGCATGAGTTGCATTTCAGGAGCCCTTCAGAGTTTGCAGCCACCTGCTGAGTAACATCAGCTTAACCTGAGCAAAGTGGTGTCAGAGGAGCTAAATATTCCAAGAGGTGAAGGAGATCATTTACTGTTATAACAATAGCACATCCCTGTCAGTGAGACAGAGAGTATCTGACTGAAAAGAGGAAAAATCCTGGTCCAAGTCATGTTCTTTATTTCAAGGTCAGGAGTTCATCTTGCACCTCCATGTAACTGCTCTCCTGTGAAGAAGGTGGCCATTCCCACTTGTGTCCAAGCAGTGCCAGCGGGTGCAGCCTGTGCAGAAGTCTCCTGTGGTGGGAGTTGCATTTCTTGCCACACGTGAAACCTTCTCCAAGCCCAACAGAGCACAGGGGTCTGCATGGGCATGTATGGAAACTCGTCGGAGGAACAGGAGCTTACATGGCAGAGAAGAGGCTGGAGCACCTTGCAGAGACATTGTGGCCTCTGTCCAGTTTTGCCAGAGTCACAAAGTTAGGACAGGGACTTACAGAGTCCAAACCTATGCTCAGAGTAGGGCTGCTGAGTTTCAAGTATCTCCAGGGATGGAGATGCCACCATCAGTCCTGGTGTGTGACCACCCCCACAGTGCATTTATTTTTTTCTCCATTTCCCATGGCCATTGCCTGAGGAATGTTGTCTGTTTCACCTTTATACCTTCTCACTAGAACCTCCCTGAGATGTCTAGTTGAAGCTGATGAAAGCCAGTTCTCAGCATCTTCTCATATGCCACATGCTTCAACAACAACCACTTTGGTAGTCCTCAGAAGAAGCAACTGTGGAGCATGTCAGCTCATAGAATGCTGTGCAGATGGCGGCACTAACAGCTTGGTGGCAAGGAGCAGAGTGGGCTGGCATAGCAATTCAGCACAAGAGACTTGGGGTACCCCAACATATCTCTGTAGGCAACTCACCAGCAGAAAAGCACTATGTTGTTTGCAGTTGCTGTCAGCTTCTACCCCAGCAGCTCAGCATTTCCTATTCATCCCCTTGAATTCTGCTGGTGTCACACGCCACCTTTCCTGAAGCTGGGGGATTAAATAGGGCTGTCAGCAAGGGGCTGGGTGGGCTCTGCAGGCAGACTCAGCTCCCAGTCCAAGTGGAAAGGGGCTGTAGTAGCCACTCAGCCCATGGGTTTGGCCACCTGCCCATTACAAACAGCATGCCCACGCCCCAAAACTGCCAGTGCTGCGACAGCCTTGCTTCTAGCCCACTTTTCCTGTGCAAAACCACAAAGATGGTTGTCTAATGACTGTGGACACCTCCTCATTTAAATGTTTTGGGGACAACTAAGCTCTGAGCTTTCAAAGCAAGCAGATACTGTACTAGATGATCTTTCAAGGTCCTTTCCAATCCCTAACATTCTGTGAAATGGAGAGCCTCCGCTTCCAATTAGCACCAAAGAAACAAAAAAACCTCTTTGAGAAATGACTGCAGAACTGTCATTGAGAAATGAGCCCAGAACTTTATGATCTACAAACACCACTCCGGCAATGAATTTTTATTTTACTGTAGCAGGCACTGGATTATCTCTCTCTAACATTACTCTTTTTTCCCCTTTTCAGCTAGCCAGAAAAATTGAGCATGACGGAAGCATTCACAGAAACGACACCTGAATACACCTACGATGAACACGCGCTTGCTTGCAACAAGACTGACATCCAAGAATTTGGGAAGATATTCCTGCCAATATTCTACCTTGCGGTGTTTGCCCTTGGCCTCACTGGGAACCTAATGGTGGTTTTTGCTATCGTGAAAGAAGGCAGTAAAAAAAGCATCACTGACCTCTATCTCCTGAACTTAGCTATCTCGGACCTTCTCTTCGTGATCTCCCTCCCCTTCTGGGCCTCCAACACAGTGCGCGGATGGACCCTTGGGTCTGTTCCATGCACAGCTGTCTCCTCACTGTATTACATCGGCTTCTTTGGGGGCATGTTCTTTATCACCGTTATCAGTATCGACAGGTACTTGGCCATCGTCCGGGCAACGTATTCTCTGAAATCCAGAACAGTGAAACATGGTTGTCTTATAACCTGCGGAGTGTGGGCAGCAGCGGTTTTAGTCTCAGCACCGCATTTTGTGTTCTCGCAGCTGGTAGAAAATGATTGCACCTCTGTCTTCCCCCAGGAGCTGGAGAGCATCTGGCCAGTCTTCTGCAATGTGGAGCTGAACGCCATTGGCTTTATCATCCCAGTCTGTATCATATGCTATTGCTACTGCGGCATCACCCGAACCCTGCTGTCCTGCAAAAACCAGAAAAAAGCACGAGCCCTAAGACTGGTCTTGGTTGTAGTGGTAGTGTTTCTTCTGTTTTGGTCCCCCTACAACGTGCTGATTTTTCTAGAGACTTTACAGCACTATGAGTTGTTCACAAGTTGCAACCAAATTAAATCATTGGACTATGCAATGCACCTGACTGAAACCATCGCATTCAGTCACTGTTGTCTCAACCCTCTGATCTACGCCTTTGCTGGGGAAAAATTCAGGAAATACCTTTATCGTGTCTGCTTAAAGTATTGTCCGTTCTTGTGTTTCTGCGGCCCCTGCAGCCACTATCAGGTCACCTCTTCGTCTAGCTATGCTGAAAGCGTTGTGAACAGCAACGTAACCGTGAACACTAGTGAGCAGGATGGCTCTGTCTTCGTCTGAAAGGCGCTAGGGAGAAGAAATGTAGGTAAATAAGTCTTCTGCAGGACTAGCCACTGGCCAAGAAACTGCCACCACCCATATGAAGAGGCTTAATGGCTGTACTGAATTACTGACATGCCTTTTATGTACAGAGATCCACAGTAGTTAAGGGAAAAGAGGTCTCCTTAATGAGTAGTAGCAAATATTTTTGATAGTCAAGGATATGTTTTTGATGCTATATATCCATAGGGTAGTGATTTGGGGGTTACTGACCGCAGCAAATATTTCACCTGTGCTTTCACATCTAATAAAACCCTGCTGTTATAAGAACCCTGTTATTTGTGAATACCTGCTTAGTGCCAACAACATGCTTAAAGGACCACCTTTAAGGATTTGGGACCTGATCTGAAGCTGATCCAAGCCAGGAGGCAACATCTCCTGATTTCCACGGGCCAAAGGACAGTGAAACCCTTCACTCAGCCCATTCCCAAGTGCTCTGCGGAGCGAGGGTCTGCCAGCTTGATCGAGGGATGTCGTGGGTGCGTGCTGGGACAACAGGAACTGGAGGTGTGGATTTGGGTGTCACTGTGCTTGATCCAAATTTGGCACCATCAAGCTGTGAATTGCTTGCACAGCATGGTAAGTAATTGCTCCAAAACTGAGTCTCTTAAGCAGGTGAAATAAGAGAAGCCCCTCTGTCCCCACCCCCAAGCAAGTGGTATTTTTAAGAAATGGAATTTTTACAATGGGTTTTGTTGTGTGTAGGGTTTGTTTTTAAAGAAATGCTGAGATATGCAGAATGAAAGAGGAAGGTACTTTTTGACTAAATGAGAAGTCATCCTTAAGAAATAATCCCAGCTGAGCAGTGCAGTCTCCCTTGCTTGATTCATTTTAATTAAAATCCTTCACTTCCAAACAAAGGGCCCCTCCCAACAACCTGCACTTCTGTTTTCCTTGCCACACTTTGCAAGTTCTGTAGAGCTTTCTATTTATGTGCAAGGTCTTATTGCTGGAGCCTGACTGAAAGCCCACTGACGTCTCTAAGTCTCTCTGCTGCGCTTTTAGTTAACCCTGGCCTTTATTTAAAGGTGCTACTTCTCTTTCATAATCTTGGCAGTAGGAAACTGATGCTTTCTAATTGCCCAGCCCATTTACAATGCACACTTTTCTACGTGCACCACTGCTGTATATTTCCTTATACCAGATCAGCACACCCCTGCAGACCAGCAACATGCAGTTTCTACCCCATTACACACGAGAAAGGAAACCAGTCTCCCAGTATGGGATAAAACCTTTCCATCCACCATGAATTATGGAGAGACTCTTGCTTACTTAGCAAGGCACAGTTTACAGCCATGCCTGCTCATTATATCTACCCATCAAATGGCATCTGGCTGTATAAAAAGGAGGTCAGGAAATCGCTGCGTTTGGTGGGGCACCGGGTTTTGGGGGTTGGAGTGGTGGTGAGCTTATCTTTCCATCTCAGGTTTTCATCACGATCAACTTTTTTTTCTATTTGAGAATCATCACACTGGCCCTTAAATCTTTTCCCAGCTGCTTGACAGTTTGAGGAACTAATAAAACCTAAATCTAAATTTACTTCAGCAGGTTCACCACTATACTTCATGTTCTCCTTATAAATAGACATGTGAGAACAAAACACAAACTGTTTGAAATGAGATACATGGACAGTGGTCTCTTCTCTAGGTACTGCTGTTTTTAATTTAATTTAATGGTCAGAGCATCCCACTCACCTAGGGAATGGCCTAGCGATGAGAGTTTTCCACATTGGCATCAGGAGGAGTCACTATCCACATATTACCTTTGGATTTAGAGTTGGCTGAGAGTGGAGCTGAAGCCTCAGTCCAGGGGAGTCTGAAGTTTTAAGGCTGCATTTCACAAAGAAATTATTTATAAATACACTGGTTAAGAGTTAAGTTCTATCACTTCCATTTTGTCTCTATCACCCCCTTTGCAATGTCCCTGACTGGGCTCTCATAGGTCATACAAACCTGTTCTTGCAGGACACTGTTGGTAAGGAGTAAGCGCTGTCGCTAAGGACACTTGCCCTTAGCAAGTCTCCTCCATGCAACTCCCATCTTCTTTACAAAGAAAATCTCAGTTACCAGCTTTTGTTCTTCCCAACTGTCTAAACTGCACCATCTCTACCCACTGTTGATATAGCCCTGAATGAAGTATAACAAGAGTAGGTGTAGAGTATTGTGTCCAGTTCTGAGCCCCTCAGTTCAAGAGGGATGTGGAGCTGCTGGAGGGAGTCCAGCTTAGAGCAACGAGGATGATGAAGGAAGTGGAGCACCTCCCTTACAAGGAGAGGATTAGGAAGATGGGTCTCTTTAGTTTGGAGAAGAGGAGACTGAGAGGTAATCTCACTAATGTCTATAAATATGTGAAGAGCAAGAGTCAGGAGGACGGAGCCAGGCTCTTGTCAATGTCATCTAGTGATGGGACAAGGGGCAATGGGTGTGAGCTGGAACATAGGAGGTTCCACATAAATACAAGAAGGAACTTCTTCCCAGTGAGGATGACAGAGCACTGAAACAGGCTGCCCAGGGGAGTTGTGGAGTCTCCTTCACTGGAGATGTTTAAGACCTGCCTGGATGTCTTCCTGTGTGACTTGGTCTAGGTGCTCCTGCTGCGGCAGGGGGATTGGACTAGAGGATCTTTCGAGGTCCCTTCCAATCCCTAAAGATTCTATGATCGTAAGCACCTGTTTCTCTTTTGTCCTTCTACTCTCTTGGACCTCAAACAGAATGGAATTCAAATACATGACAGGACAGTTATTTCTCTTAATAACAGACCAAAGAGGAGGAGCAATGGCCAATAATGTCCAGGTGTTCCAACCAGTCTAGCGGACTGGAGAAGTGATTGCTTCCCCTACACACGCCCACAAATGGGAAAGTGAAATGGGCAAAACTTGAGTCTGTTTCCCTGTGGGTTGTGCAATGTGGCCACTTCTGTAAGGCCTGTGTCTGTGAGGATGAATCATCATAGAAGCACTGACTTGTGACAGCCTGTGCTTGTTCAGACCACCTGCTTTTCCCAGCCCTTCCACGTTCACTAGGAAGGGCCCAACACTCTGCTTGTTTGCTTTGAAAATATTACAGCTAGTAGGTAAACTGGTATTTCTCTCTTTTCCATTTAACATCATCTTCACTGATTTTGACTTTTGCTTACAAACCAAGAATCTTTGAGTTGTAATTAATGCAGGGAGCTCTTGTTCAAAAGTATCCAAAATCATCCCTGTTGAGACGTGGGTGGATAATACAAGGACTCAACAGTAACTAAATCAAGCAGGTTAAAGTGAACCTAGGCTAAGTCAGCTTAACTAGCTAACGTGTGCAACCCACAGGGGGATTGGACTAGATGATCTCGCAAGGTCACTTCCAGTCTGTAATGATCTGCAGCGATGGAGTAACTGTTCAGAGCACAGCTTCATTTTGAAAACACAGCCGTGAGCTCTATAACAGCAGTGAATAGCCCTACAGGCAATTTCGTATTTGTTGGGTTTGCATTCATGAAGTAGCATCTTTACTAGATGATTGTACTGTAACTGATGCTGCGCTGTAAAATTTTTCTCTTACAAGTGCCAACAGACTCAACAGATGCACAGTTACCACAGATTTCAATAAGAGAGCAGCTGCACAACCTCCAAAAGCTTCTTCATGAAACTGTGCCCAACTACAACCCCTAAATCTAATTTTATAGACCCTAGAGTGCTAAGTGGGAGATGAGAACTTAGTCCTGGTGAATTGAAGATCTTCTAATTCAGTAGCAGACTATAGTTGTTTCAGATGAGCCCATATGTCCCCGAACACAAGTTTCCCAAGTCTGTGACAGAGATTTCTGGTTCCACACTACTCAGTAAGGCTCAGTGGCTCCTCTGGTAGTCGGATTTAGACATTTAGGCAGAGGATCATTCTGTCGGTGTAGAACTTGAGTGGCTTATTTTGCTGATCACGAAATGTTTGTGATGTGCATCTTTGTTCAGCCTGATCTCCCCTGTCGTTTTCTTCTGCTTTTGAAGCCTCAACAGGAGTTTATTTTGGAGGCTTGCACATCATGCTCAGTTGTCTATACTGTGTCTGCCTCTAAGAATTATTAACCCAGTGTGAATTTTTGTGTTGGTGAAGGCTGAGCTGTTATTTACAGAACGGGTAAATAAAAGAAGAACGAGGGAGATAACAGTGGTGAGAAATGAACTCTCTGCTGAGTGTCTTCTGTTTGCCCCTGTAATCCTGACCACTGCCACATCAGTGATGTGATTATCCAGAGCTCAGATGAAGCTGAATGTCCCATGCTGATAGAACAAAATAAAGCTGCCAAGTACTGCTGAGAATGTGGGCTATAATATGTCTGTCACCTCCCTAGCAGTCGCTGTCTTTATATTACAGTATGCTGCTTCAGTTTGTGACTATAACTGGCTCTGGCTCTTGAGATGCATGTGGAAAATTGATGCTATAGTGGTTCCTCAGCTGGGAACCTCACCCTGGCACTTTGTTGTGTTGCTTTCTACTGAGGTCTGAGCATACGCTGACCAGAGACTGGGCTTTCATTTCCTTTCCAATGATTTCAGAGACCTCTCTCTTTTCTCTTTTAAAGGAATGAAAGAGCTGGCTCTGTCTAGTGATGCACGTGCCTTCCTGGTCATTTGGTAACTCGTCCAGCTGTTTCTTTCCTTTCATTTTTGCCTTTTCAGACAATGGAAAGAAGATACCTACTCGGGTTCTGTTTTCATGAGTCTTTGGTTGCCATGAAAACTGACAGGAGCAGAGCTGTGATGTGACTGCTGTCACTTATGCCTGCGCTCGGTTCAGGTTGCTTTAAAAAAGACATTGCAACTTGACACGTCTCTAAGAAGTAATAACGATGAACTTCCCAGTTTTGGCAGCTAAAGCTCAGAGCTTCATAGAGAGACATTATCAGCCAGTTTGCCAGCAGCCTTTGCTGCCTCTTCTTTCTCTCTCAGCAACTCAAGTGTGCACTTTGCACTTGAGCCATTTGATGTGCAGGTGTCTCTGCCCAGGCTGGAGCCTCCTAGTGCCCCAAGATGTTTCCACAGAGATTAATTATTAAGAGCAGAAATGGTGCTCATGAACTTTTGAAGTAAGAGGAGAGTGTCGAGTGTTAAAGAGCCACAAAGGTGATAAAGGGTGTGGAGCATCTCCCTGATAAGGAAAGGCTGAGGGAGCAGAATCTCTTTAGCTTAGAGAAAAGGAGACTGAGGGGTGACCTCATTAATGCTTATAAATGTGTGAAAGGTGGGTGTCAGGAGGATGGAGCCAGGCTCTGCTCAGTGTCATAGGACAAGGGGCAATGGGTGTGAGCTGGAACAGTGGAGGTTCCACTTCAGTATGAGAAGGAACTTCTTCCCAATGAGGGTGATAGAGCACTGGAAGGGGCTGCCCAGAGGGGTTGTGGAGTCTCCTTCTCTGGAGACATTTAAAACCTACCTGGATGTGCTCCTGTGCGACTTGATCTAGTCGATCCTGCTGTGGCAGGGGGATTGGACTAGATGATCTTTCGAGGTCCCTTCCAATCCCTCATGTTGTGTGATTCTGTGTAAAGACGGACAGAAGGCAAAATGTCAGCAGCAGATTCGTGCTCTTTAATTTCTGAAGTTCTTTCTACTCGTTTGCCATTCTGCAGTTAGCAAATGTTTCTTGAACACTTACCGTTCTAATTGACTTTGATAATTTCCATGGGTTTCCTTCACTGGGAAGAATATTCCTTCAAGAACAGGCTGTGCAATCCTCTCCTGCTGGAGATGTCCAGACAAAGGTTTCCCTAGTGCAAGTTGTTCTGCAAAATCTTTGAAAATAGTGTTGCCCAGCCTGAGGAATCCAACCAAACCTAGCAAATGGTAAATCACTCTTCTTTCCTTGTGGAGCTGTGTTCAGAGCTCGCTTCAGGAAATGTTGACGTGCAAAGTGCAGAGGGACAGTTTCCATTTTTTTATGCAGTTTTGCATTAAGCTGGTGTGGCTATACCACCTCTGTTAAGGTTGGAGTCAAGGCAAAACCCACTTCACCTCTTGTCCCTGAGCTCCCAGGACAAGAAAGATGTCCAGAGGTTGGCCACAAAGATGACCAGAGGGCTGGAGCACCTGTCCTATGAGGTCAGGCTGCAAGAGTTGGGGCTGTTTAGCCTAGAGAAGAGGAGGCTCTGGAGAGGTGTTATTGCAGCCTTCAAGGACCTGAAGGGGGCCTATAAGAAAGCTCTGCAAGGGTTTGTGGTGATAGGATGAGGGGAGGTGGCTTTAAGGTAGAGGAGGGTAAATTTAGATTAGGTATTAGGAGGAAATTCTTTGTGGTGGTGTTGGTGAGACACTGGAAGAGATGCCCAGGCAAGTTTGGATGCCCTCTCCCTCCAGGAAGCCAGATTGGATGAGGCCTTGAGCAACCTGGTCTAGTGAGAGGTGTCCCTGCCCATGACAGGGGAGTTGGAACTAAATCATCCTTAAGGTCCCTTCCAAGTCAGACCCTTCTATGAATTCTGGGAACCAACCACATCCTGTGTTTGACCCAGATCTGCATGTTAGCCCAGCAAGCTGTCTCAGTATAGCCCTACAACTCCCTTATCTAGGTGACAAGAGGTGGCACAGCAGCTCCCCAGCTGCTCTCGGCACTGGTTGCCAATGGCTGCAAGTGCTGTTTCTCTATGCCCATTCTCTGTTTCTCTCAGAGCCCTCGGAGCTGCGGAGTGTCTTTGTGTGTGTCACTTCTCACATCTTCACTGCTTCTCTGGTTTAGGAGTGACTTAACATAACTTGATTCTGGCCACACAGACAGGGAGCTGCATCTGAACTGCTCCGAGGATCCTGATCTACTTCCAGGTTCTGGCGTTCTTCTTCTCCCCTGGGCACAAGGGTGTGAGAGGTGCCGAATTAGGTGCCCTCCAGTTGACAAATTCTTTGTTTTATTAATACAACATGGAGCCGCTCGTCCCTGGCTCTCTGCTCACACGTGTCCCAGCATATCAATTCTGGCTGTTTTCGACCTCCTTACGGTGCTGGGTGCTTCTGCAGCATAAACCCAGGTCATTATCAAGTTATTTCCACCCTTTCAGTTGCCACAGAGATGGAGCAGGTTAATTGCAAGAATGAAATCAATCATCATTAAAGCTACCTTTGCTCTCAGTCTGAGGTGTCCTGATGAAACACCATGTATTCAGGGCATAGCAGACTAATTCTTATCTCCAGCTCTGGTGTTCTGAATTCTTTTCTCTTGCTGATTGAGTTCAGGTCGTTTTCTGTGTCTTTCTCCTCTCTCCTGCTATGACTCTGTTTGTTCTCCCAGGACCGCCTATTGGGTTTTTGCCCTCCTCCTAACAGCTGAACTGTTGCTCAAACCCACCTTAGCTCACTGTCCAACTCACCAGTAAATGGAAACACCAAGTAGGATATTGAGAGCTGGGAAGTGCCAGCCTCACAGTGCCCTGCTGGCTTTCATTCCCAGTAAAAGATCCATTGTAGTCTCCACAGTGCTAAGAGCTGCGTGGTGATGCTGCAAAGGGTGTCAGGGGCTTCAGTGAAGGAACCATCATCAGTGTGCTGTACGGTGTAGGTGGAACTTTGCATGGAGCAGTGATTCACATCCAGCTGATGTGCAGGTGTGTTTGTGAAGAGCAGGAGCTCGTTTTGTTTTGTTTTACTTTCATGTCACGGGCACAGCGTCCACCATGCAGAGAACACCTTGATGGTAGATGACATCTCTGAGTAACTTGAAAGTGGGTCTCTTTGGATATAGCCAACCCTTCGGGGAGATTGGACCAGATGATCTTTAGAGGTCCCTTCTAATCCCTAATGATCTGTGATTCTTTCTGCACTTGGCTTTCTGCTTTGCTCCAGAAGACACTGATCTCCTTGTAAAAGGTTCTTTCACCACAGGATTAGTGAAGCTAAAATGTAAAATTTACTCTTTTGTAAAAATTTATCTTTATAGATGAGAAAAGACAAGTCTCAGAATCACAGAATGTTAGGGGCTGGAAGGGGCCTCGAGAGATCATGTAGTGCCTCCATCATGTGAACTGATATTCTGCTGAGCTTAGGGAGAGGAGTTTTAGCTGTGCTGTGGAGTTTGTGATAAAATCAAATTATTTTAATCAGCTTGCACATTCATCTTGTTGAATGATAGACAGTGATGCCTTAAGTTCATTGACTCTTTGGTGTTTATAAAGTATATTATCAATAGCAAGGGGCTTGGATGTGTTCCTGTGTGACTTGGTCTGGGTGATCCTGCTGTGGCAGGGGGATTGGACTAGATGATCTTTAGAGGTACCTTCCAATCCCTAAAGATTCTATGATTCTATGAAAATGTAGCTGAAAGCTTTGTATGGACAGGGAAGTGAGAGAGATGGCTTCCAACAATGCTGCGCAGCCCCATGTGCTCTTCTCTCAGTGTACCTGGATGTGCTGTTCACACAAGGAGTCTGGCTGAAGGATACAGTTATCTCCTCTTGAACTCCTTTGTCATCCAGCTGGTGTATTCCTCAGCTGTAGGAGAGGGAAGATGAACAAAAAAATGCCTCAAAACTAACGAGAATGAGTGTTCTCACCCATGTGAAACATCTCCAGTCAGGTTCTGGTGTGCTGAGTCACTTGTGTAGCTGGAAAATCCCTCAGATGGCTTTGCTGCTAGATGGGGAGCATACTCACATTCTCATACCTTCTGCTTATCCCGCATTTCTGTTTCAGCTGCTGGGGTTAAACCTCCCCTCAGGGGCAGCAGTGCTAGCCCAGGACCAGGGGAGCACCAAGGTAAGCTTTACTCTGCAACAGCTTTGGGACCTCCTAACAGGGTGCTGTGTGCCCGTGAACACTAACCCCTGAGCTAGTCGCTGCTGCTTGTGTAGGGCGGGCAGATGGAAGGGGGAGGCTGTGCTGGCCATTTCATTAGAAGTCCTTGCAGCCTGTGGTCATGCTGTTCTCAGACTGTCTCCTTCATATCAGTTTACTGCCTTGCAGCTCCAGATGAAGATGAGTGAGCGAGCTGTGTCCCTCAGCGCCATGGTGCCCCTGCCCCGCAGTGCCTACTGGCAGCACATCACACGACAGCACAGCACTGGCCAGCTCTACGGTCTGCAAGGTAAGGAGCTAGGGTAGGGTGGGAGGACTCAGTGAACAAATCACATCAAGACGTTGTTGAATCATTTTGGTATCTGCCCATTTCACTGAGGGCTGCTCATTCAAAGCCAGTTGCAACTGTTGGTTGATGGAATGAGGGGCACCTGGGTTTTCACTGAACTCACAACTATTTGGCTCTCCACTCGTCTGGGTCATACTAGGAATGACTCAGTTTTCATTACTACTGGGTACTTGCTGGTATTGAACCAAAACCTACTGCATCCTCTCAAACAGATGAATTAGGGAAAATCAAAGTAATGGGCCATACTAAGTAGTTCTAGGAGGCTGTTGATTGAGCAGCTGCAGAGCTGAAGTGTGGTCTGAAGATAGGGCAAGTCCCTCCTCCAAATCCCCTCCTTGCTGTCAGCCCAGTGGGCAGCACAGTTCTGTCCCCTCATGCCTGAAAACCTCCCCCAGAGTTGCTCCCCGGAGAGGTCTCTGCACCCACTTGTCCCTCCCTGGTCGCCAAGGGACATCTAGTGGTTACGGAGCGCATGGAAGGATGGCTGTCAGGGGCTTCGCAGCAGGGCTGGCATTGACAGATCCTTCTCCGAGTGCGTTTCCAAACTGAGCTTCAGCCTCCCAAGGCAGTGAAAACTGCAGCACCTGCTGGGTTGTGCCGATTTCCCCCCATGGTACCACTGGAACAGGAGCTGCAGTTGCTCACTACCTCTGAGGAGCTGGTTCAAACTTAGAATCTTGATAGTCACGTGAATTTTTGACACTGACCAACCCAAATCTCATTTGTATTTCAAAAGACAGTCTTCCATTCTAAGCTACATGGATTGGCTTAGTTAGTACTTGCACAGACGTTGGTACTGCTGCGTTGTCACCACCAGGACAGGGAAAGCCATCAGGTAACAGGCTAAAGCACTTAACACAAGTGTGGCAGCCTGCTGTGTTAAACTGAAGGAGCCAACAGCTGCCATAACGTTGTTTTCACAACGTGTGGAATAAAGGCTGAGCTGAAAATATGGACTGAGAAAGTTTCTCTTCACCATAGGGGCAGTAGAAATTGAAGGTCAGCTTGATCCATCTCTGTCATCCCTGGAGGTCAGGGCTGATGTGCACCTGTCTGATTTTCGCATCTGCTGCAAAAAAGCCTCCTGCAGCTAAGCATGTGTTTGGCAGAAAACACAAGCCCTTTCTAGTACTAATGTGGAGACACCAACATCAAGTATTCAGAAATAACTAGACAGATTGAAAAAAAAATTCTTGGAACACTCTGAGGCCTCTCATTTGGTTTCTTTTTATCAGTCACTGGGGAGATTGGACTGGATGATCTTTCGAGGTCCCTTCCAATCCCTAATCTTCTGTGAGTTCCTCAAGGAATAACGAGTAGTAGGTACTGACGTGACTTTGTTCTAAAATAAAGCCAGAGCCTGTAGAGGTTAACAGCTCCAGAACGTGGATGTCACAAGCTGGGATTAAATACCAGAAGCCCAGCAGCGCCGTTCCATTCCATTCCTCTGAATTTGAGGAAATCCTGAAAGCTGATGCTGTCTGTCTTTTGGGCACTAGATGGGGCAGGCAGCTCACAGAAAGCCTCAGCTGAGCTCGGCAGCTGTGCCGAGGAGGGATGGATGATGAAGGCAGCGCTTACCTGCCTGTTCAAATTTGTTCAATAAATTAGGGCATGAGAAGATGACCCGCTGGTGGCAGCCTGTGGCACACGAGAACAAGGCTGTGGGTTGGTCTTACTGTGTCCTACTGTAGAGACCTTTATTAAAACAGTAATTCAGCATTGAGTTGTCACAAGAGAAGTGGGCTGTGAGGGTAGAAACCACTTTCTTTATATTTAAAAAATAACTGGCTGGTTAAACCGGCATAAAGGGATCCCAGGAGACTGTCGTTGTGGGAATGGGGTAAAAGTCTTTGTAAAATATGCAGCTGTGCAGACAGTGTTGTAATGAGGAAAGTTCAGCAGTGAGGGCTACCGCTTCAGAGCTACCTTGCTGCGGGAGGGTGTCCAGTGTAGAGCAACGAGGATGATGAGGGACGTGGAACACCTCCCTTATGAGGAAAGGCTGAGGGAGCTGGGTCTCTTTAGCTTGGACAAGAGGAGACTGAGGGGTACCTCACTAATATCTATAAATATGTGAGGGGTGGGTGTTAGCAGCATGGAGCCAGGCTCTGCTCAGTGCATCTAATGAGAGGACAAGGGGCAATGGGTGTCAGCTGGAATGTAGGAGGTTCCACATTAACATGAAAAGGAACTTGTTCCCATTGAGGATGACAGAGCACTGGAATGGGCTGCCCAGGGGGGTTGTGGAGTCTCCTTCTCTGGAGACGTTTAAAACCCATCTGGATATGTTCTTATGTCACTTGGTCTAGATGATCCTGCTTTGGCATGGGAATTGGACTGGATGATCTTTCAAGGTCCCTTCCAATCCCTAATGTTCAGTGATTCTGTGAATATATTTAGTGGTGATCATGAGAAAACACAAAAAGGACAGATTCCACTGCTTCTTTACTGCACAAACTAATCCAGTTATGGATTGGGCTGAAGACACTGGACTCAGTAATGGAAGGTGACTGGGCACTCTCTGCTGCTGCTGCCTCCTTCCTCACCCACTGAGTGCTGCTTGTGGTTTCAGCCCTCATGGTTTTGTGTGTTTAGACACAGGTCACTGTAGTGGCCAAAGTCTTACCCCTTTTTTCATGTCAGAAGGGAAAATCAGTGCCACTTAACAGGACAAATCTGGAGCGTTCAAAAAGACCAAAAAGTACTGCTGGAGGTAAAGTCTGGGGACTGATAATGAGCCACATAAATATCCCAGCTAGCCTGCATGTGGAGTCCTTTCATGATTTAAAAAGTCCTCAAGCAGTAACAAAAGGATAGGGTTTTTTCTCAAATACTAACGCACAGCCCATCTTGCTGCCAAAGGAAACCCTAGGAACTACTAGAGTAAATTCTAAGGTCAAGGTGAAATCTGTTGTTCACTGTGATAAAATATTTTAAGAGTGGGGTTTTGTGTCTGTTTTCAGATGCCAAAAGGAAATACTCTTAACACCCTAACTAATCTGGATGTTTTACATAGATGATGAAAGCCTACACAGTTTTTGTAAAAAGCATTTCTTTTAAACTGAACATGAAATCACTGCTATGGACTTGAGATCTGTGCTAATTCAAAAGTTGTCATGATTTTAAATTACATTGCGTGCAGTATTGAATGCTTCTGTACTATTCCAACTGCACGAGAGGACTGGAATGACACACAACTGGGCTGGAACTATCTGTGGACAAAGCTGCTGTTTCAAACAACACAATTTTTTTTTGATGGCTACAGAAAGAAAAGTGTTTGTTGGCGTTTGTGAGCTTTTGCTGTAGTTGTTGCACTGTTTGAGGTCTATAGCCACACGGGCTTTGCGAGCGCAGAACCAGTTGTTAGGGTGTGGGAAGAGGGCTGGGGTGACTGGAAGAGAGTCTGATTTTTTCTAACAGTGACAGTACAACAAAGGATGGGATCTCTTCCTACAGTTTCTATGCTGAAATGTTGCATTTAATTTGAAGTGTTCCAAGAAGCAGGACTTTGTTCTTCTTTCTCAAAACCTGGTTCTTAATTCTATGTTTCCACTGAGAGGATTCTTTTCTTCCCTGGAATCACACTGAAAAGGAATGAAATCATTTGTCAAACAAGGTTTAGGAATCCTGTTTTCCCCACTCTTAAGGAGATTCCCCGTGACAGACTTTGGAAGACTAGTTAGTCACACCAAAGCCAGATCACTTTTACTGCTCACCCATTGCTCCCCATTCCAAAAGAAGATTGCATGGTTTAGTTGTTTTACACAGCAAACATTTCATGAAATAGGAGATTTAAATAGGAAGAGGTCTGAAGTTTCCTTGAGTTTCTGTTCCTGGTTGCTGAAACTGCAATGGGAGTAAACAGAATCTGTACGAGAGAATCAGGCAACGTTTGTTGGTTTTGAAGATGTCTGGTCAGATTAAGCTCAGTACTTAATGACATGATGCTATACCTGATCCTGTGTGTGTCATGCATTGCAGACGAGGTAGTCAAATCTATCAATTAGAGTGCAGAAGACTTCGTTTACCAGTCTGTAACCATCCCGAGAGGTATTAGTAGAGTTTCCATGGAAAACCACACAGCCCACAGGCTCCACATTCCTCTTGAACAGAATGTGTCACTCAGATCTGCCAAGCATGGTGCAGGACAGACTGGAAAGCTTGCTGTTTCCCTTCTATTAGCAACTGCCTGTTACCAATGTAGGATGTATTTGCTTGGAAAGGGTTTACTGCTGTAGCTCACTAAATGGTGAACTACCTGTCCTTTAGTTCAGAGAGACTGAGATGGGAAGCAAAGTGTGTGGGGTAGGGACCACTTTAGCCTTTTCCCACCACCAAGTGGATGTGCCTGTCCTGGGTGTGGCTTGTAACCACATGAATCATGGAATCATTCAGGTTGGAAAAGATCCTTGAGATCAAGTCCAACCAGTATCTCTACCAAGTTCACCACTAGACCTAATCTCTAAGCACCACATCTAAACGACCTTTAAATACCTCCAGGGACAGTGACTCGGCCCCCTCCCTGGGCAGCCTGTTGCAATACCTTCAACTGGGATGTCAATCACTGATCATTAACGAGGACAAAATGAGCTTGGCTGCTGTCATAAGTGATTTTCTTAATTCCCTAACGAAATGAAGTATAAGGAGGGTTATGGCTGTTTTAATTTGCATCTCTTCAATTTTAAATAGAAATTAAGCCCGTGTTTGTGAAGATTGCAAAACTTTGCAAGAGGCAAAAGGCTTCTGAAAGCAAACCGAGGTGTCTTGCAGGTGGGCATTCTGGCACAAGCCAGGTCTGATTTCTTTCCCAGTTTCCAGAGATGTAGAACTGAGAGCAGCAGAAAGGGAACAATGGTGTTTCGAGTCCTCAGCATTCTGTGTTCTCTGTCTCCCCCTCGTGCTTGGAAAGAACAGGGCTTACTGGACATTCCGGTCCGTGTGTACTGCCCATTGCTTTGGGAAATCTGGGAAAGAAAATAATTCAGGAACAGAAAGTGTTGAGCACAAAGGACAGTGAGAAAATACTGACTGTGTTATAGGTAGCTGTTATTTTGTGAAGACGGACAAAATAATTCTGTAGCAACTGATCAGTGATTGTTGCTAACTGAAGTTCAATATTGCAAAACTCAAAGCAAGAATAAAAAACTGGTGAATGGATTGTAAGTGAAGGCCATTGTTGTGGGCAATGAGAGAGATGTCTCTCTCTGCCAAAGGCTTGGCAGAAAGTACTCCCCAGTACTTTTACCATTAGCTGTTCCACTTGTCCCCAGTACAGTCCCATTGCTCCAGACCCTTGGTCAGGGAGGAGAAAGTCTACTGGCACCCCTGGACAGTGGTTCAGGCAAAGGCAGGGTTTAAAAACACCTACAGAATTTGGTAGGAAAGTTGGTTTGGGGTTTGCTTCCCCCTCTATTTCAGCAGGAAGGGGTGTCCTCCTGCACTAGATGGGACCTTGAGCAACCTGGTCTATTGGGAGGTGCCCTGCCTATGGCAGAGGGCTGGAACTATATGATATTTAAGGTCCTCTCCAACCCAAACCATTCTAAGAGTCTATGCTTTAAGGAGAAACTGTGTTCCACTTACTCATAGTTTACCTGAAGGAAGCACACGCTCACCACAGACCTTTTACTCACCCCTTTTCCCTCAGGAAAGAAGTTCTCGGGCAGCTCACTGCTTCAAATATCTTGGAAAAACCAAGTCTGGGGGTTACCCTTCCACTCCAGGGTCACTGTGCCAGGAAGGAAGTCCCACATCACCTTCCCCCGTTACTTTTGAGGGTGGTGTAGTCTACTTTCTGCTTGATCTTGGCCCTCTCTACTACATGCGCTGAGGCCTGGGTGAGGACGAGCAGCCACTCTCACACTGTGAAGCCGTTCCTGTCATATTTTATCATGGGGGTCACATACTGCAAACAACGAGGTGGAATCAGCCTCTTCTTAGGGCTGGAGATGCTTGGGCTCCACGATGCTGCTCACACCCCCAGATCACCCCAAACTCTTCCTAGAGCCACCTCTGCCTTTCTGTTACTGGAGGATCGAGATGACAGAACTAGCTCTGAGATGACGGTTTCCCTGGCCTCTCGATGTTGGAACTGTGCGAAGTGCAGAGTTTGCACCCCCACTTCTCTTTCCCCTGCCATGGGCTCAGGGATGTTTTTCCAAGCCTTTCTTCCAAGGAACCTCAGGTGTTTGTGGTCTCTGTGTTTTGAGACCCCTCTCCAATTGAAAAGCAAGGAAATCCTGTTTAGGTAGTTGCTCCACAGCCTGCTCTGCCGCAGCCTGGGCTGTCACCCACCCCATGGGACTGACCAGCTCCAGTTCAGGGGCTGCCAAGCTCCAGCTCTCCTCTCCCCCTTACCTTGACATTCTCACCCTGGATCACAGACCACCTCAGATTCACCCCTCCTTCAAATAACATTTTATTTCACATAAATTAACTCAGTTTTTCCATCATAATGCCCCACCCTGCCTCAAATCCCCTCAGCTTGTTCCTCCAAAACTGCTCATTCTGCCCCCTGTACATTGCCTACTGCATTTTAGTGTAGCACAAAGAACCCCAGATTCACCCCTCCTTCGAACAACATTTTATTTCATGTAAATTAACACAGGTTTTCTGTCAGAAATGTCCCCTGGGACCTCCAACCCTATAGGTTGCCTAAAGAGCTTTTCAGGCAATAACCAATTCCCTGATTCACTCATTCAGGGTTGAGGTTTTTTCCTCACCTGAATGCACACAGGTTTTCCGCCAGAAATGTTGTCTCTCACCCTGCCGGTTTGAAATCGGCGCCGCCACCCCTAACGAGTCCAAGGGGCAGGAAAGCTGCTCCTGCCTTTTTGGGGGGGAAGCAGGGGGTGCCCCCTTGTGGTACCGCAATGCCCCCCACACCCCTTCAGGGGAAGGCTCCGGCGCCAGCTCTTGTTCTCTCTTATCCCGGCACCTTGTCTCTCCCTGCTCTGTCCTCTCATCTCTTGCTCCAACAAGAACTCACATCTAGTATCTCTCACCTACTTTCCACCTCCCTTACTCAACTAGACCCTGCCAGAGACCCCACCCAGCCAATGCAGCCCCACAAGCTACTGCAGAGCTCAACTGAATACAAGAGGCCCTCTCAGTTCCTTCATTCATTTTTCTCAAATGACTGGAAATAAGCATCATGTGCTCTTTCCCAAGTTTCCAGTTGCACATTCCCACTTACAAGTTTTCCATCAATCTTTGGACTTGCAGAACAAGTCCTTTGGTAGCACTGATGTCCCTTAGAACATGAACAGCTTTGATGAAGCAAAAGGATTCAGGAAGAGATAAAGAATAATAAAAAGGTGACAAGGTGTTGTGAAACAGAGGGAGGTGGTCTTTAAAGAGGAGCCTTAGAATGCAGAAACCTTCTCTTATCAAAAACTGACAATTTGGCCAAGCTACTAGGTTCATTAATGGTGCTCAAACTTGGCATGAGCTTTGCTCATTATAACTCCATTAACACCTGATAAACCTCCTTCCTTTGGATATCCACCTCTCAATCATCACCCACTGGGCATGCACCTGGAGTTCTTTGCACAGCCCTTTTCAATCAAAGCCAGAAACATTTCAGCCAACCATGAGATGTTAGAACTACAAACACGGATCAGACAGGCAGAGGAAACAGAGTAAGGGTATATAAATGTTTTGAACTTCTGTGCTTGGGTGGTAAACAATTGCCCTAAGGTGCCCAGATTTACAAACAGGTTATAAACATAAATACATTGATTGTGTTTAGTGTCATCACACATGCTGGGTAAACAGCCCCCTCTCTTGGGACAGTATCATTCCTCTGCCAGTAAATATTCCAAAGGGAAGTGTGCAGCTTTGCAGGAATGCTTTCAGTTTCCAAAACTGAGTGTCAAGAATCCCTGAGCAAGGCCAAGCAGGACCCTCACAGCCAATTAAAAAAGTGTCTTCCATAATTTTTAAGAGTGCCAAAACTCTGAAGAGGTGATGCTCAGTGGACCAGAAGGTCACATCCAGGCCTTGTGTGTCCACTACCAAAATAGCAAAGTTACTAGGCCAATATGCAATGCTCAGTCCACACAAGTTCAATCAGTCAATTGAACTGTGATCCAGTACTTCATTTTTGAAGGAAGAAACTCTGTCCCAACAAGCTACTGCATATGCACAGCTGCCGTTATATAGCACTGGGTCACAGGGGTTTGGTTGCAGTGTCCTGTTCATTCTGCTGCACCAAGCCTGCAGCTGGGCCAGCAGTGACCAGGCTCTCAGCTGACTATAGACCAGATGGTCAGAAAATAGGTTCCTATTTTGAACAATGATTCTAAGGGAGGACTTTTATTCTATTTCTCTACTTACAGTCACTGTTTTCACCTACCCACTACTAGCCTTCTAATAGTATCTCATTAGCTTTTTTCCCCTTTCATAGATGAGAATTCTTAGCTACTGTAAAGCATTCCATAGTAAGTGCACTCATTGTAAAATGGCATAAAGAGGAAGCACAGTCAGTACAGTACCGCACAGGAAACTTGCAGAGTAACAGCTTGCATTTGTCTCAAAGCAGTTTCCTTGCAACAGAACCAAACTCAGTGATTCTACCTTAGGACCTACAGAAGCACCCAGTACTATATCAAAATGAGTAACAGTGATTCCAGCGCTATGCATTTAAACCCAGCATAGGTAAGGATTTGCTAAAAACAAGACTTTATTTGTCAGTGTGGCTTATTAAATACACAAACATCTCTTTATAGAGGAAAGAGTCTTTGGTGCTTAAGTGCAAATGCAGCAGGGTAGGGTATTTCACAGTTCCCCACAACTGTCCTGCAGAGAGCCAGAGGAAAACTACCTCTGACAGCACATAATAACTGTGGAACATTCAGAGTAAAGATAAATACGGAGTCTTCATCAGTTTCATTTACATAATTACTTTAAGAGGGTGAAAATCTTGGCTTAAAAATTGATTTGACAACTTTAGGACTCTTGTGTTCAGTGTTCAGCACACCTGATATCTGGAAAGCTACAAAGACTTCCTAAATTTGAGGATAGTAAGCATCTCTTGTCCTGCTTGCCTGGAAAGTACTCGTGTGCCTTCTAAGCCGCGTTTCTTCATTGTTTCCAGAATTTGATCTGTAATTGAAAGTGTAGTGTTACGACTGAGTTTATACAGAAATCAATTAGAGGCACTGCTACGTTATCTACCAAACGTTAAGCTGTAAAGCAAAGATTACAAACTGAGTCCTCTCAATTCTTTCAGACAGAAATTTTTATGCAAAGTCTTCCACCAAGTACAAAGAAGTTCACAATGTTTGAAGTGAAGTTGTGTACTTTGTTATTGATTTCAATGAACAATTCACTTCAGTTATGAAGCTAATTTGTAGGAGAAACTGAAGTTTTAAGCTACTTGGCAGCATATGGCCATTAAGCATTAGGCCAGAAGGAGCCAGTGTGAATCTCTTTATGCAAATCAGAACGACAGACATCATGTCTCTAAATAAAGACCCTTTTTGGTCTACAACCATTGTCTTTCATGAGAAAGGGTTGGCTTGGCTTCATTACTCAGTTCAGAAGATCGATGGTCACCTTCCAGCCTTGAAGTCCTTGCAGAGCCGCTTAAATCAGGACCTACACATTACCCATTGCCAAAGTAGCTCAGAGAGTTCTCAATTGTCGTAAATGTGTTTCTATTTTGGTCTAGCTCACTGTGCACTGTACAAGACATGAGTTCAGAAAAAGTATTCAAAGAGACATGAAGCCCCTCTGTAGATGAGACACAAACTTGAAAACAAACACAGCAGTCCACAGAGATGCTACGGATTGTATGAGTCATGTAGGTACACTCTAGCCACTAGCAGCATTTCTAAATACTGACCTAGAAGACTTGTACAAATTTCAGTGCATGCGATCCATCTCCAATTAGTTGCTATCACCATATACTACAGATGTTGTTTTCTGGTAACATTGCTGATACCAGAGAACACTGTTATAGTCAACAGTAATACAGTGTTAACTCTGCTTTGGTACATTTAAAGGTCCAAGGAAAATGATCACCTGGATTATTTTCTTTAATTGTGACCAAGTAAAATAATCCTCCTGGAGAAAGTAAGTCTGGTACTAATGGAAAAACTCTATCCATTACTTCTCTGCCGTTTTTGCCACCAGCCCAGGATGCCTCTATTCCACAGCTTCCCACCTGGGATGAACGAGAGCAAAAACTGACATAATACAGAATGACAGAATCGTCACTGGTCTTATAAGAAATGTCACAATAGGTGTCTGCCACTGGATATCTGGCAACACTGATTCAGCAGATAATGCAGCAAAATTACTTGTAAGACTACTTCCTATAGGATAAGCACACTAAGTCTATTTCCAGTTCTATCCTTAAACTGAAATTCTGAGAGTAGGAGGCTGCAGATGCAGAGTATATTTATTTTGCAGGGAACAAAAGCATCTTCCATTGCAAGTCTTCCATAAGAACAGTTTAGCAATCTAACAGAAGTCTTACATTATGGAAAATGCAGGTATTTAGAAGCAGCAGCTAACAATCCTTTTCACTAAAACAGTGCTGTTACAACACTGCTGGTCCTACAACATCCTCTACTATGTTCAAAAAAGCAGTCCTTATCTGATTTGCCATCTTTCCTCTGACAGAAGAAACACCATTTCTATAGTGTATGTAAAATCTTTCCTACCTCTTCAGTATGTGTTACCACATATGGTGGATTGAATAGCAGTAGATCAACTTTCCCATTTAATCTCGGAGACAGTCCGCTGACCTATAGATGAAGATGATTATTCTTTTGTTTGGTTTTTTTTTTAAGCATAAAGAACGCAAATACATTGAAAAAATGCCGTTACATAGTGCTGGGTATTTCAATCATTTCAGTCTGACTCAGGAACATTAAACTTCACTTTCTATGCACAAGAGCTCCAAGAAGTACCTGTGTATAGAACAATGTCAATAGTCTTAAGATTATATTATGCATAGGTTGTAGACGAGCAAAAGAGACATCTGTGGACAAAATGGCAGTACTTGTTCAGTTCATCATTTAAGTTAGATATCAAAGAATCATCAGTTAACACCTATTGCCCAAAATGAGCAATGTGTGATAACTGCAGCCCAAATCTCAACTATGAGCAGCTGTTTACCCAGTTTAGATCACATACATTGTTGCCTTTTCAGTTCATCACCTTTTATAAATATAAATATATTCAAGATGTTTTGAATATTTTTGCTTCTTACAAAACTCAATACAGAAAAAAGCTAACAACATACACAGTTCCTAATTAAATCAGAAAGAGCTAAGAGCCATGAACTACTTAGTGTGAGAGGAACAGTTATGACAATATCACGTCACTGCAGAGCTCCTTATGCAGTATTTCCAAAATTACATCTACACAATTTATTTTTTGAATTAGTTCAATGAATTCAAAGCTTAGATTTAAATTTCAGAGCTTGAGTAGTTTGGTTTTCCCCTTCTTTCAGAAGGCATTTTGTTTTCTTTTTTTTTTAATCTGTATTTATTAAGAGAATGTTTGTTCTAGGCTTCATGGTTACTTTGTCAGTAACTCTAATAAGTACTAAATATTTCAAAAACTATAAAGAAGATATTACTGAAACATTTTTCTTACCAAGTCAGTGATGATTGGCTGAAGCTGGACATTGTTAAGCACAGCTGTCTCCATTGTACAGTAAGCTGCTGCTGGGTTGATGTCTGTACATCTAAAAGCAAAATAGTACAAAGTTACTGGCTACTGCACCTAGAAATTTTATTATGTGAGCTACATGCTAATTTATGTGGTCTCAAGTAAAACACTCTTTCCAACATCCTTCACTTTGCAAGTAACTAGGCAAAAAGTAGCCAGTAAAATAAACTCAGTGTACCAACAGCTAAACCACTCCACATCACATTGGAAGTTTTGATGACTGTCTGAAAGCTGAAGTACAGGATTTCCTTTTAAACACCAGCTCTCCTTACCTAGAGATACTTATAAATCTCTAATAAATTTCTGATACTGCCAACACCCAGGTAACTAAAATTACATCAGCAAGAGTAGTCAGTGGCTAAACCTCAGGATTCAACTCACCAAAGATAAGTAAGAGTATGCTTAACTATTTGTCTAAGAGGTGAAAAACAGAATTCTAGTGGTGCAAATGGTTCATTGTTCAGAATCTGAATTAAGTATTCTAGATTTTCTTTGCTTTACAGAATCACAGAATCATTCTGGTTGGAAAAGACCCTTTTCACCGAGTCCAACCATCTACTCTACCTTACAAGCTCACTTCTAAACCACATCCCTCAACACCTCATCCAAACAATCTTTAAACACATCCAGGGATGGCAACTCAACCAACTCCCTGGGAAGCCCATTCTAGTGCGTGACCACCCTTTCTGGGAAAATATTTTTCCTAATACCAAGTCTAAACCTACCCTGTCGTAACTTGAACCCAATCCCTCTTGTTCTATCACTAATTGCTTGTGACAAGAGACCAGCACCAACATCTACAGTGTCCTTTCACATAGTTGTAGAGAGTGATGAGGTCTCCTCTCAGCCTCCTCTTCATCAAACTAAAGAGCCCCAGCTCTTTCAGTCTTTCCTCATAAGATTTATTCTCTAGGCCCTTCACCAGCTTAGTTGCC
>JAOXOE010000506.1:27142591-27233624 GCA_028565055.1 Phoeniculus purpureus
TGAGGGTGACAGAGCACTGGAACAGGCTGCCCAGGGGAGTTGTGGAGTCTCCTTCACTGGAGACATTTAAAACCCACTTGGACTTGTTCCTGTGTAACTTGGTCTAGGTGATCCTGCTGGGGCAGGGGGGTTGGACTAGATGATCTTTCGAGGTCCCTTCCAATCCCTAATGATTCTGTGATTCTATTAATGACTTACCCAGGTCTGCTCAGAGATACATTGCTTGCACTTCCTTTTTATTAACTCTGTAAAACTGTGACCTCCAGAGTTATTTTAAAATTCAAATCTGGTAATCGAAGCTAAAATTGAGAACAAATCATAATTATTAAAAGGTGGCTTCTTGTCACATCCGTACAACCTGCAATAGTTCTGCCACTGTTAATAAGACCTTCCTAATTTACTCTAAGAGCTTGGTTTTGAACACTACACACCCAAGCCTCACGACCTGGGTTTTGCTGTGTCAGTGTTAAAACTTCTTCAATGTGAGAAGAAAAATATCTGTCAGCTGCTCCTGCGTAATTTTGTTTGTTAAGGGAATATTCAATACACGAACGTTAATGGTTAATACATTTTACTTGTCTTTCTCCCCTCCAAACACTGTAAAACAGCCACCCCACTCAGATTTTAGGTCTCTGTTAAGTTACAGGTATTTGTCACCTCCAGATTCAGCTGCAGCCCTACATCCCAGCTACATAGAGGTCAATTTGCCAGGATAATGGAGGCCACTAAAAGATTTAAAATGCACCAAGGCATTTCTCTAGTGAGAAATTTGCACTACCCTGTAAATGCCACATTTGCTACATTAAAATTAAGCCCATGACACAAAGAAGTGGCAGCATGGTTTGCACAGGCCATGGTTTGCAGGGCACATTAGAGGACATGGAGGAAGCAGAAAAGCAGATGGCAACACACAGCTGACAAGACAGTTCCCTCTAGTGTCAGACACACGCTGCTGTTTTTGTGTGCTTCACCAGCACAGTTCCTTACACAGAACCACTCGAAACCCTGAGCTGCAGCTCTGCTTATTTTTCTGGGCTCCAGTTAGGTCAGAACAAACTAGAAAGGAATATCTGAGTGGCACCTGGAGCAAGCTGTTGCACCACCTTTGTCCACAGCCCTCTGCCCCAAGGAACACAGTCTCAAGCAATAGTGCCTAAAACCCCTCAGGGATGGGGAATGAGTAAGGGAATGCAGGAATTGCTTTATCAGCGCTTCCTACAGGCATCTCATGAGACCTGAAACAGCTGAAGGACCTTCACCAGCAGATTTTCTTAGCCTGAAAGGAAGGTATCTGAGGAGGCTCAAAGCTAGGTTTGTCTGTTTTCTAACTAGGAGTGTTAAAGCTGACAGAAATTTGGCCAGGTTAATACGCCTTCATGGCTTCAGAGCCCCTCTTCAGTGAGTCTTTGCCTTATTGTAGCCCCTGTTCCCCTTGGGGTCCTAGCTTAGGAACCTATCAGGTCCTATCAGCTGACCATTTTTTTCTAAAGGAACCCTTGTTGCAAGTGTTAAGACTCACCATCACTTGGTCTCTTGCTCAGTTCTATCTTCTTGGTCCCTGCTCTCCAGATCCTCCTGGCAGCTCAGATTTCAGAAGACTATAGTGCAAGGGGTGGACAAAAGACAGGGTACCATAAAGACAACACTGAAGGCAAAGAACAAGTCAGATTCAGACAAGACAACTGTAGGCAGTAGCATAAATCTTTTCACATCGGGTACTCAGTATTTCCAGAGCCACTAACACCTCTCTGTGTGCCTCCAATCACCCTTACTCATGCAGGACCCCGTGTTCTAAGCTGCTCCATCATTTCTTCTGCCCATCTTTCACTGTTTCTCGACTTTCCACCAGGAGGTGGCAATGCTGAACACTACTGTACTTCAAAGTCATTCATGGTAAAGGACAACCTAGTCCAGCAACTGATTAGTACCGAACAAGTACAGAGCACGGAAAACACATTTATGAAAAGATAAAACCAGCCACTACGTTCTGCTGCTGGATGTTTCACTGAGGATGTTTTCACTTGCTTGTTATTGAGCTAATGAGAGCCCATGGATCTTCAATTAACTACAGGTGGTTTCAACAATTCACAAAACACATAGGAGTATCTTGTCCATCACAAAGGCAAGGAAGATGTGCCAGCGAAAGTCTTTTATTGTTCCTGTATCTCTGTTGTGATAAAGTAACTCCAGTGACCCAAGCTGCTGCTACAACTGAACTGAATATTACCTATGCAATATCCTAATGTCTGACCTAAACTTCCCCCAACACAACTTGAGGTCATGTCCTCTTATCCACCTTCATGGTGTTGACTACATTTTTGGGTTTCAATCTTTTGCTTGGTAGCACAACCAGCTGTCTTATCCAGAAGGAATTTAAACATTCAAGAAAATTGAGGTAAAAAATTGAGGTAAGCCATGAGTGACCCTCTGGGGACAAGTGTGTAGAACTAGGATATTAATTCACACAGAATCACAGAACCATTAACACTGGAATAGACCTGTAAGATCATCCAATCCAGTCATCAACCTGATCCCACCATGCGCAATAACCCACGCTACCTAGGGACACATCTACCTGGTTTTTGAACACCTCCAGGGATGACAACTCCACCACTGACGTGGACAGCCTGTTCCAATCCCTGACCACTTCTTCAGGGAATAATTTTTTCCTTGGGTCTAACCTAAACCTCCCCTGGCACAACTTGTTCTATCGCTAGTGACTTGGGATATGATACCAACCTCCATCTCTCTACCCAAAACTGAGGTACCCAAAACTAAATGCAATACTTGAGATGAGCAGCACTGAGTACAGAAGGATCACCTCTCTAGTCATCCTGGCCACACTATTTTTGATGCAAGCCAGGATGCTGTTCGGCTTCGTAATGAGATTGGGTCCATCTCTCTGTGCTCTCACGATTTGGTCAGTGCTACACACCTCACACCATCTAGTAAAGAGGTAAGTCAGCTTTTCTCCCCATTCCCTACTGACCTGTTGGTTTTACAGCAACAACCTCCATCTCTCACTGAGGCCCCTTCCCCCTTAACCTCGCAGCCTCCTGCTTTCCCCCATTTGTTAGTCTCTGTCAGTTTCTTCTTCTCTAAACAGAAGAAAAGATACTACATACTGGAACAGCTTGGAGCTCCCCAACTAGGGACTATGCTACTAGCTAGCCCCTTTCAGTCTTCCTTCTCTCCAAGCCATTGCAGAACCTTTACTCACAACTTCCA
This sequence comes from Phoeniculus purpureus, assembly GCA_028565055.1. Taxonomy (NCBI): domain Eukaryota; kingdom Metazoa; phylum Chordata; class Aves; order Bucerotiformes; family Phoeniculidae; genus Phoeniculus; species Phoeniculus purpureus. The sequence goes on from JAOXOE010000506.1 coordinate 27,145,820, forward strand.
TCCATTTTCTGCATCTTCTCATTTCCTTGGAGGTTTGCATGTGTTTTACATTTTCATCACCAGGCAGATTTATCATTTTTACCTTCATTTTCTGGTGTTCCTCCATCCTAAGATTTCATCACCTGTGGTAGCAATCCTCCTCTCTCTGTGGCTGAGCATTCCTCCTTCTGAGACACGTTCTTGCTCTCTGTACAAAGACAGCTTTTCCCGTTTGCTGACGCAGCACGAAATGCCACGGCACGGCCAGCTTCTGCAACACAACCGCTGCTCTGCAAGACACTGTGGTCCAGCCATTCTTCTCCATCCCATGCCCTGACAAGGAGCCTTTGCTGCTATACTCCTCTGGTGGTAGCAGCTCAGCTCTCCACCCAAGGCAGCGAGAAGACATAAAAAGCTGCGCAGGAAGCACCTGCTACTTGAAAGACTTTCAAGGAAGGACTAGGCAAAAGGCAGCACGGCAGATAGGTCCTTTGTTCAGGCCAGTGCCACATGGATTGTCTAAAGTGGCATTTGTGAAGCTGCAGGCTTTGTCTCTAAAAGATCAGAGCCCTATCTGAAGCATGGCATGTGGGCTAAGGAAAGATCAACATCAAAAGGTTGTTGATGACAGGAAATCACCCCTTAACAAAGAAGGGTTCTTACTAGGAATTAGAGGTTGCATCTGGATTCAGTTCTACTATGTCAACTGGAAACCAAAAACATCACCACTGGTGAAATTCAAGAGAGACACTGAGATTGATATAGCAGGGACCAAGTAGGACAAGGTAAGGACACAGACACAGGGTGCTTTGTCTTGTTTGATAGAACAAGAAGGAATGGGTTCCAGTTACAGCAGGGTAGGTTTAGACTAGGTATTAGGAAGAATTTTTTTCACAGAAAGGGTGGTCAGGCACTGGAATGGGCTTCCCAGGGAGGTGGTTGAGTCACCATCCCTCAACGTGTTTAAAGATCGTTTGGATGAAGTGTTGAGGGATCTGGTTTAGGAATGACCTTGTAAGGTAGGGCAGATGGTTGGACTCGATGATCCCAGGGCTCTTTTCCAGCCAGAGTGATTCTGTGAAAAACATTCCTGGCAAAACCCAGAAAGAAAACAGCCTACAGGGAAAGAGGTGGGGTTTTTTCCTGCAAAGCATGTGCTTAAAGGACAATTTTATGTACGTGCTCTGCTGAGCAAAACCTGCCCTAGAGGAACATCTCCCAGTGACAACACTGACAAATCTCAGCAGATACAGCAGAGATGACTGCGAAGCGTCTTCCAAGACAATTGTTTCATTTTGCTGGAAGAAACCAGAAGATCCCAAATTCTATGTTGACTTCACATCAAGCATTTCTTAAAGAAACACTTGAGCCAACAAGTCACTGGGCAGAGTAACAATGTCAGACACACGTAGCTTAACGGAACAGCAGCTATATCTATGTCGAGAAAAACAACCACCGGTGGAACTCAAAGACATACATTTCTCCTGGACTGAGATCTAGGATTCCTCTTACCCTTGCAACCACCTCCTGTAGCTTTCTGGTTTCAGCTTCTCATCATATCTCTTAAATTTCTGGTAATAAGCAAGCAGCTTCCACTGCTGAGAAATGGGTTGTACTTCTGCTTGGCAGACCTCTTCTGGGACAGAACAGAGAGCATCACTTGCCAGCTGCTGTCTGAGCTGGTGGGACTCAAACCCAACCCACTAGACTACAGTATGTCCCATCCCAAGATCTCCCAAAAGACAGACAGGACCCACCACGCTCTCAGGAACAATTCATAGAAGCTGCTACACTTTGTGCTGTGACAAGAACAACAGTGAAGCTCAGCACCTTCTGTCCCTACCCATACATACGTGTGAGTGCATTCTACTCCATACTTACTACTTTGACCACTGTTTGTGACAAGCCAGTGGGAGGAGAGGGACTGGTTGTCACTATGGGAGACACCAAGCACAAAAGGTAGTGTCAATGAACACGCCTCCACTTCTTAGCAAGATAAGGAGGAGTCTGGAAGATCCAACAGCAATGAATAACAGGAGCCTTCCCTATGCTAACTCCACACAACTCCTGTACACTCACAGCACGAAGCTAGCTATCCATCAGAGGGACTAGAAGCATCTCTCACACCCTCACCAAAGCACTTTCCTCCTCCCTGCAGATCATCCCTTGCTGATTTTTTTTCTGAGATGAAGATGCATTTTAGAACCCTTAGGAAAGAGCAAGGTTTCTGTTGAATGAGAGCTGCTCAGTGCCATCTGTTTCAATGATCGTTGGGGAGGATGAAGCTGCTTTAAGTCTGTCATCAGGCACTAAGTGGAAACTTTGCATTTCCTTGCACATTGCACGAGACACTCGATTTTATTTCTGCGCTTAAGGGACTGTCTCTGATGAACACCGGGGAGAGAAGCACTTGTGATACAATCTGTAAGGAAGTACGAAGTTTCCGTTAAGAGTCACAGCTACCTAGTAACATCTGCTTTTTGCAGCTGCTGGATATTGCTGCAGCACCTCCCCGACAGAACTACCTGGCAAGAAGCAAGTGACTCTGCACCCTCAGAGCAAAGAAACTTCTTCACATCCTCTAAGAAGGAAGAAAAGGTAAAATTCACCAAATGCAGTTGCTGAAACAGTTGTGTATCATGTATGCTCATCATGTGTGTGACTGTGATGCCTTTTCACTTACCTTCTGTTGCTTCTCACGTAATTTATAGCTCTTTCAAGAGCTCCTGCATCACCAGAAGTGTGTGGTTGTGTGAGCCTATGCTTTCAGTTTTAAGCATATATGTCTATATTATGCTGAATTTACATCAGATTCAGGTATGTCTAGGAGTAGTCCGTGCAAAGCTGCCACCTCTGGACAATCAGTGTCAAACTGTTTTCTCCCTGTGACTAGGAATTCAGATTGAATTCCTTGTAATGAAACAGAGGTGCTGTGCCAGAGACCACACACAGCCAGAGTCAGGTTGACAAGTCAATGTCTGCTGTGAAGTAGTAAAGACAAGACGATGACAATTTTCTTCTGCTTTCCATTCTTAAAAATAAAGGGGAAGGACATAACTCTGGCTTCAAAAAAATTCTGTATGGTCGGCTAAAAAAAGACAACTTGCCATGGTGTGAGTAACACACATCAGCAACATAGTCACACTGTGCCCACATCACTTACGTCCAACTAAAGCACCACTTACAATTCTGCCTATTAGAAAAGAACAAACATAACGAGAAATCCCTGTTGTTCGTTTAGCCACTGACAGCACTTACTGAACACTCTTGTCAGTTTTCAGTGACTGGATTAGAAGGAAGGGTCAGATGTGCATTTATTACTGTCTGCTTATGGTGATGTTTGCCTGACTGGAAAGGTGGGTAAAAACCTGAGCTGCTATAAATAGTGACTTTGCTTTCACCTTTGTTATCACAGGGTTTCTCTCTCTATGATTTGGTATCTGTGGTCTGTATCTTTCACTCCTATTTGCTTCCATCTCCACCACTTAATGCAGCAACCCGAGTTGCAGTGTTGGGCACAGGAGTCAGTGCAGAGGTAAAGTGTGGGGGACTAAGTACATTCCTGTTAAGAACAGGGTGCATGTCCATGCCATGATGTTAAAATGGGGTTTGAGAACCTGCAGTGAGAAGTGACTCACATCAGTCACTGCTAGTGATTCAAGCGTGCCAGGTAACCACACGCTCTTCACTCACTGAAGTCAAATTTTTCTATTTCCTTCTCAGGAACTGCCAAAGGAAGGTATGAGCTCTTCAAGTACAGAGGCCTTTGACACCTCAAGCCCCATCTACGAGTATTATGAAAATTATAACGACGCTCCAAAGCCATGCAGTAAGGAAGGTGTCAAGAGGTTTGCAGCCACCTTCCTACCCGTTCTCTACACACTCGTGTTCCTCGTGGGGCTCACTGGAAACATCCTGGTCATTGTGGTCCTCTTCAAGTACAAGAGGCTGAAGAGCATGACAGACGTGTACCTGCTAAACCTGGCCATCTCAGATTTGCTCTTCGTTTTGTCCTTGCCATTCTGGTCTTACTTCACCACAGACCAATGGGTTTTTGGGACACCCTGGTGTAAACTTATTTCATGGATCTACCTGGTTGGGTTTTACAGCGGGATATTTTTTATAATGCTGATGAGCATAGACAGGTACCTGGCGATTGTTCGTGCAGTGTTTTCCCTGAAAGCAAGGACCACCTTCCATGGCTTGGTTACCAGCTGTGTTGTGTGGCTGGTGGCTCTTTCAGCCTCAGTCCCAGAACTCGTATTTAGAGAATCTTTTAACGAACATAATTATACTACCTGCAAGCCCAACTACCCCGGCAATTTCACTGCATGGAAAGTTTTTACCACTTTGGAAGTCAACATTTTAGGGCTCCTAATCCCTTTTATGGTTATGACATTTTGCTACTCCATGATCATTAAGACATTAGTTCACTGCAGAAATGAGAAAAAGAACAAGGCAGTGAAGATGATCTTTGCTGTCATGATCGTGTTTTTCTTCTTTTGGACCCCTTACAACATCATTATTTTCTTGCAACTGCTGGAAATGAAGGGAGTCATTAAAGACTGTCAAACAAGCAGGAACCTGGACTATGCTTTCCAGATAACGGAAATCCTTGGCCTCTTCCACTGTTGTCTCAATCCAATCATCTACTTCTTCATGGGGGAAAAATTTAAGAAGTACCTGAAAATGCTTTTTAAGAACTGGCGGTTACCTGCACACATTTGCAAGTGGTGTGGAGTTCACGTCACTTACCACAGCGAATCCACCAGCTCGTTCCACACACAGTCTACAGGGGATCAAGACGCTTTATAATGTGTTTCAGCCCAGCCACTGGACTCACCAGTGAGCAAACTGACAGCAGCAGGAACCTCAGAAAGCCCAGCAAATGCACACGCAGCTAACAATAAGCTAGTGCCAGATAATTACTTACTTCAGCTTTGATTTCTGCATCTAGATTTTCTGAATGTCAAGACAGGTGTCCTTAGAAGTGAAACAAGAGGGATGGACGTGTGGGCTTCATCTACTGCATTACAAATCACAGGCACTGAGATGAAGGTTCCCCTGTGTGGAAAGGCAGAGGAGAGATATCAGCACGTGCTGGTGTATTCACTTATTCAAGAAGGATGCTGAAAAAGCAGGAAATGGCTCAATGTTCCCTTTAGCAACGCCTCCTAAAAAATTCTGCCATAAACACTATTGGCCCCACTGTTTGTACAGTCTGTGCAAACAATGGTCATGTGTGGAAAAAAACCCGACCATGACTTACTACCTGCAGCTTATGAGATGCCATCCACAGGCTTCCTTCATCATAATGGGCTGCAGACTTGAACTGGGCAGAAGCAGGTAGTGACAGACTATTTGGTTGGACCAAATATCGATTATGATAGAGACAAAACCCAATGTATTCTTTGCCTTGTCTCAAGACATCAAGAGCCACACATACTCCTTTACTAACAGTCCCAAAAGCTTCATCTCCATCCAATGAAAATGAATAAAACTTCATAATGCATTCTTCTAAATATAAAAAAATAAACATTCAAATAAAATCGGCTTTGGTTTTGAGCAATTTCTTCTTAACAACAGTCAATGTTGGCTTGAATGGTGAAGTTCTGTAGACAAACCCTTTACCCCCTTTTAGATTTCCCTGATTTACTTCGTATTTAACACTTGCCATTAGCCAGGGGTTTCACCAACTTGCACGAACACGCTATAACAGGTAGTAGGAACAACTAAGTACTTCATAGGAACAGGAACATTCTTTCCAAGCCGAAGCAGCCTCACATTGTCAGATCAAGAGGTGTACAGCCCGATAATGACCAATCCCCAAAATGAAAAATACACCATGGAGCACAGCTCAAGGATGTTGAAAGAGAGTTGATGCTTTTACACAACCTCAAGTGCTGCACATCAGTTTCCATTGCAGAGCATAAGCTTCAGAGTTCAAGGGTTTGAGTTTTTTGCACACTGAGTCATGGTGAGCAGCTGAATCAGCAGACAATGCTGATTGTCTTCTACAGAGAAGAGCTTAAAAGCACTGACATTACAGTTCAGCATAGAAAAAAGCAGCTTCACCTGAAAGGTTTAGGTGCTGAAACTGAAATAGATGATGAGACACGTGAAGACACCTTCAAAAGAGGTCTGTAGTGCTAGACAGACCTTAGGCAAACTCAGCACCATTCTTCTTCACAAAAAATACATTTTTGTTAAATAAGAAAACAAAAGCAACGTGAGGTAAGTTCCGTATATTTTTAAGCCCTCAGCCTCTAAGAGGAGTGCCAGTGTGGCAGAGCATCAACAAACGCATTACACAGAAAGAGAAGATACGATAGGAATGTTCTTTCACCTTGGAGGACAACAGAACAGTTGTACTTCTGAAGTCACTTGCTTACTAGAAAGTCTTCACCAGGCTTCTCATCCAGAGGAAACACTGAATACTCCTGTTCGCTTGTCCCGCCACAGTGCTTAAACATCCCCCCTTTCAGCACTTTGTACTGTACCTACAGGAACAAAAGAACCAAACTTCACTGCGAGTCAAACGTGCTAGTACTGTGATCTCAGTTTCGGTATCTTTGCACAGACTGGGGTTTTAAGAATTAAAACTAAATTCTAGAAAAGCCTTCTGGGCTATTTCAGCATTCCTAGCTACTCCTTTTACATCTCAGTTACTGGCACCTTCTGCCCAAGTTCTCTTTATTTTGTAGGACGGATGAATAAGCTTAATTTCTGCAGTGGCAGTAGGGTGTGAGGCATCTCTTTTTTTCCAATAAAGGGCATTAAAAGGAGTCCAAAACTTGGCCAATACTAAACCATCTTGGCTTCAGACAGCTAAATATAGAAAGGATCTGCAGAAGCTCTAGGTTTTCTTCAACACCTCTGAAGCCTTTGAGTAAATGCAAACAGACCTGAGAGGTTAGACTTCAAAAGAAAGAAAAAAAGGTACCAAAAAGGCTGCTTCCGCAGATAACCGGCAGCATTTTGATTCTATTTCAACACAAGCGAGGTGGACTCAGTGGTTCAGCTGAAGTTATGTCTGTCAGTGTCTATGCTTGGCTGCAGCCAAAAGACTCAACGTTGCTTAATTCAGCTCTTGAAGTCGCGACTGCTCGGGATCAAAGGGCCAACGTCGGTAGCAGAAGTCATCGCTTTGGTGAAATTTTGCAGGAAATCATGCTGACACCTCACAGATTCAGTACCAGCCTCTCAGGTTCTTCAGCACTCCAGGTCTACCTACTCTTTAGTCCAAACCACATCCTAAAACTGAGGGAGGAAAACAGACTTGTCAGACAGCTTGAAAGAAGAGAAGCAGCATGCGTGCAGGATCCAGAGCCTAAAGACCTTTGTGAAGCCTTCTCGATACAGGGGAGTGTTTCAACATCCAAAAATCAAATTTAACATGAAGGAGGCAAAAAATCGATTACAATTAAGTACAAGTTCTCCAGGAAGATTTAATCAGGATCACAGAATTGTTTTGGTTTGAAGAGACCTTTAAGATTCAGCACTGCCACATCACCACTAATTAACGTCCTTCAGCACCACCTCGATGTGTCTTTTAAACCTCAGAAAAATCTTTTCCATTTTTATTTCCATCTTCCTACTGGATTTGCACCAGTATTCAACAGATCCATACAAAGGCCCTTTCTGCTGGAGCTCCAAACTTAATTCCCAGTTCCACTAGGTGTATTTTTGACCCTTTGCAGACCACATTTAAAAGGCTAAATAAGTGTCATGAAGCTGTAAGCACATTACAGAAGTGCAAGATAAAGATCTTATCGTGATGCTTGCACAGAGTCTACTAGGAACACATGCTGGGCAGTTTCATGAGCAAGACTGCTTCGCATTGCAACACTACCAAGTCAAAAGTGGGACCTTCCTAAGACACTGACTTCGGAGACCTACAGATATCTGGCTCTTGAGAGGCAGGTGTTTGTGCTAAAATCCCAAACGATCTCAATTCCTTGTCCACAAAGACCAAATATCTTACTGAAAGGGGACTGTATCACCTCCAAGAGGTTTTACACACTTTTAAGGCTTTCCCCAAAGCTGGGGACCCTGGTTCACTACTCCCAACCAACAGAGAACATCCTCTGAGAAGTGATTTTTAAATGTACACCCTTTATTCAGCAAAAGCACTACAAAGACTCCTGTGACAGCTTTTCCCAATGCCTTTCCATTCAGCCCTTTGCATCATGTCCTGAGATCACCTCTTCCTGCTCAGTTTTGCCTTCGCATTGAAGGAGAACCATTAAAACAACACTACTGATCTACAGTTTCCAGTTCCTTTTGTCACACAACCTTTCAAGGTGGGTTACCATGCTTTTAAGGCCTGGCCTGCAATGCAGCTCTCTTGCAACTCAGTCTTATCTTTCAAAAAACGGTTGCTACAGCACCTAGAAAAGATACAAGAACAGATTAAAGAGAGATGCGGGGACTGCACGTCAATCAGCAGTTCCTTTGGGGAGTCATGTTGAAGACTTGCAAGTGAAAAAGGGAAGAAAATGAGTGATTGCAAGGCCATGTAACAGAAAAAAGTCCTCCACTGGCTTCCTGCTGGTATGGACACAACAATGGCCAGTAAATAAACAAGTTGTTCTCAGCTGTTTGCTCAAAGACAGATGGACTTCCAGGAAAAGAACCCTAGGAAAGTGTCCGACTGCCCCCAGTGATTTCAACATATGTGAAATGAGGGCACAGAGACAGAGCCCCACCAAAGAGAGCTGACAGCTCTTCTGAAACTGCCATTTCTACACACCCGACACACACTTATCTGATGCAGAGGGTCTGCTGTCCAGTTCGCTCCAGGATGATTGTTTCTACAGCCAGACTCCTGTAAACATTCTAGCTGAGTAAACAGATTAGTATTTCATCAAAACGCTGCAGAAATAAAACAGACATGGTGAGGACACCCAAAAGATGGGAGTACAAGGAGACAGAGAGAATTGCCTACACAAGGGAATTACAAAGGGCTCGGAGAGACTAAAGGAGAAGGTTGCCTCAGACCTGTGATTCAGAGACTATGACTTGTTGATCCAGACTAAGGAAGATACATTACAGGTGTTCACTCATGTCGGCAGGATGATAGACTAAGCTTAGAAATCCCACCCCAGGAGATGTAGCTGTGTGGCTCACTTCAAGGGCAGACCTCTGTGGCAAAAATCATCCCTACCTTGCAGGTGGGAAAAATCTCTACTTCTTACAGATCATTCAAACTCAACACCAGGTTCACACTGCCGTACCTATTATTCAACTGCTTGTGTCACCAAAGCACCTGCAAATTCCCTAGGACATGCCATAAGGAGGATTTGAGCAACCATGACTTTAGCATTAGGAACATTCCTTCTTACTGTGCCCTCAGGAGGCCACTGGCTCCACCAGACACTCCACCCCCGCAATGGGGCTTCAAACAGATCCCCCAGTCAGTACGACAGACACTAGCTAGGAGCCCGACAATGTTTTCACACCATGCCCTCCAAAACCAAACTAAAACTAGACTCCAACAAGTGGCAACGGGTTCTTCTTGGTAGTGCTGCACTCTGAAGGCCCTTTGCCACAGAGACTTCCCTTCTGCACAATCAAAACCACACCACCTGGAAACCTCAAGCAGTATTTCAGGTAGTTAGACCAAGATCAGGAACAAGGGCCCCAAATTTGAGTTCGTTTCGGTAGACATGTGAAAGCAACAGGGACAGGGGCATTCATGAAGTTACTTAGAACCTGATGTGAAAAATCTTTAAGCCCATTCTTACCCATATTGTTCTTGTCACATCTAACCAGATGAATGCTTAATCCTTGATGCACAGAGTTATGGCAAAGAGTGAAGTCTCGTGGCTTACACTATGCTGTCACAAGTACAATGTAAAGCAAAGTGAAGTTGTAACGAGAGCCAGGAGTTCCATGACACCAACTGTCAGAAAAAGAAAGATACTCTTGGTTGCTTGAACACTCAATTGTTGTTGGAGTAACTACTAAACAGTACTGTCATTCTGCACACTTCAAGCCACTACAACCCACAATCAATATTACACTTCATGAACTGTAACAAGGGAAAGTGTAGAGTCTTGCATCTGGGCAAGAACAGCCCCAGGGAACAGTATAGGTTGGGAGCTTACCTGTTGGAGAGCAGTGTAGGGGAAAGGGACCTGGGGGTTCTGGTGGGCAGCAGGATGAGCATGAGGCAGCAATGTGCCCTTGTGGCCAAGAAGGCAAATGGCATCCTGGGGTGGGTAAGACGGATGATGGTTAGCAGATCAAGAGAGGTTCTCCTCCACTTCTACTCTGCCCTGGTGAGACCACATCTAGAATGCTGCATCCAGTTCCGGGCCCCTCAGTTCCAAAAGGACACAGAGCTGCTGGAGAGAGTCCAGTGCAGAGCCACAAAGACGATGAAGGGAGTGGAACATCTCCCTTATGAGGAAAGGCTGAGGGAGCTGGGTCTCTTTAGCTTGGAGAAAAGGAGACTGAGGGGTGACCTCATTGATGTCTATAAATATGTGAAAGGTGGGTGTCAGAAAGATGGAGCCAGGCTCTGCTCAGTGTCATCTAAGGACAAGACAAGGGGCAATGGGTGTAAGCTGGAACATAGAAGGTTCCACATGAATATGAGAAGGAACTTCTTCACAGCAAAAACTTCAAGTTTTTGAAGCAAAGGTGATGGAACACTGGAAGGGGCTTCCCAGGAGGGTTGTGAAGTCTCCTTCTCTGGAGACATTTAAAATCTGCCTGGATATGTTGCTGAGTGACTTGATCTAGGTGATCCTGCTATCGTGGCAGGACTGGACTAGACGAGCTTTCAAGGTCCCTTGCAATGCCTAATGTTCTGTGATTTTGTGTAAACCAATTCTGTTCCATTCCTTACTTTAAAGGCCTGGCTCTGAGGTAGTTAATACCTTGCAATAAACTATTTATGATTTGTAGTCTGCATGGACATGGTATCAAGAAAAAAACTAACCTGTGGGCAATGCAGTCCACTTTATTCCGAGCATGAAGTGTGTTTGGTACTGAACATGTAGCCCTCAGCCATTAGACCTTGCATTTGAGGTGAGAATTTCAAAGCAGAAGCTCTTCTTTCTCCTCAAACACATTGAGGAAGGATTCTACTCTTAAAGAACCTTTTAAATAGCGTCAGACAAAAATTACAAACAAGAAATCACAGATCATGAACATAATACCATCACCTTCATCTTTAGTTGCTTAAATCTAACCCAGGAATTTGTATGATTGACAACAAAATGATAAGCATTAAACAGAAGACTGTCTGCTGCAGAAAATCAATTTTACTGACAGGGATTTGGTATCTTTGCAAATACTAAGCACTTACAAAGATCATCGATTTACTGAAACAAAACAGGCCCATTAAATAACAGGAGTTTAAAAAAAAGGATCAAACAAAGGAAAAACATCTCCCTTTAAGATTGTGTTTTGCAGGCAAGTTAATCAGAGGCTACAGTCCAATCAAAACAGCCTGAATTTTCTGTATGTCCTTGTACTTATCAATTTACTTCAAGTCCTCAGAGACAGCACAAAAGAAGCAGTAAGTTGGTGTTCCAAGAGGAGACAGATACTGACTACAAGGTCCCTCCCCACATTACTGCTGTTTGGACCAGTTTGCATTTCCACACGTTTTCCTGCTGCTCCTGTAAGAAACCAAGTGAAATTTTTCCAAGATCACTGACAGGGAGGTGATTAAAAAAAAAAAAAAAATGAAAAAGGGTTTTAGAAGTTGCCTCAGCTAAACAACTTACTGGCTAACACAGTCTTGAAAAAAGGGAAGCATGGCTTGAGGGCAAGGGAAGACGAGTTGGGGGAAGCTAAGGAACCACTCAAACCATTACTATAAATGCTTCCACCATATGTCTCTAACAAAGAGTTGAGGGTCATCATCTCTGTACTGTGTGGTCGCATTGATATTGGGTTGGTCTACAAATTCAATCTCGCACGCCTCGTCGCTGCAAGGAGACCGCTCCAGCTCCAACACCGTAATGTTGTTTGGCTCCGATGAAACAAGTATATTCCTTGGAACAAAAAGGGTGAGCTGAGGACCACGAGCCGGCCAGTAACGACCAAGATTAAAGCCATTGATCCAAATTTGCCCCTAGGTAAGAGAAAGAAAAAAAAAAAAATAGTGGTTTAGTAATTTGTTCAAGAAAATGCTAATGACACTTAAAACAATCTATACTCCCTGAGGAGCAAGAGGTATCATTCATATTTAAACATAAAAAGGTTAAACACCACAGTAATACCAAATATGACAGTACTCAGGAAAACAACTGCAGGCTCCTGGCACTGAATTTTGCAGTAAGCTTAAGACAAGAGAAAATCTGGACACTGTATTTGTTTGAAGCTTATCCTTAAAAGAATGCACAGAAGGAAAAAGCAGATCCCAATTCTGCTGCAGCTCCCTGCACAGAGGAAAGACTACGCTACCTTGGTAGTCCCTTCCTGCTGCACAACTTTATGAGAAAGGTACAGCTTGCTAGACAGATGAAATTCAGATGTCTATTATCCTTGTCATAGCTTAGTCAACAAAATGAAAAGAAACCATACCACAAGAGAGTGCAGTGTTTCATTGTAGTTACGTACAACCAATAAACTCTTGAGAGGGTCTACTGGTATTGAAGTTCAATGAAATTGTGGTTAACCTGGGATACAAACTCTTTTCATGACTTTTACAGCTGGTCAGAAATCCCTAGTTCAAAATACTCTAACATTATAAAAATGTTACGTTCAAAAGACAAAACTAAATTGGGCAAGGGGAAAAGGAAAAAAAAGGTCACACCAGTCATTTTTGTACCACAAAACAGACACAGTGAACTTTTCAAAAGTCGTTAAATTAGTGAGCTGCAGAATGTTTAGTAAAACCGTGAGTGAGGCCCTACATTGCTGAGTTGAGTCTTGTTTCACTGAGCTAGACAGAAGGGAAAATGCATGGCCGATTTGGAGAAATAAACAGCTTTTACTCCTGCCAAGTGTCCGTTCACCATGTTTTACTAAACCCTGATGAGAAATTTTATATGGAGTTGGTAGATTTGCAAATGCAGGTGACGTTCTTTCAGCTCAGTATCCACCTGCGTGGTATAAGATCCTATCTTGCACGGGTCTGCCAAGGTGTTAATAAACCTTGGCCTCAAACATATTTTTATAAAAAAAAAAAAACAACCAAGTTTATCTTGCTTTGTGGCTTGTTTTCACTCCATTAAAAGGCAAGAGAAGAGCTGTTTAGTCTATCTCACTGCTTCTGTAGTCATTTTAGACAAAAATGTTACTAATAATAGAATTTCCTCTAAAACAAGATCAGTCAGTGAGCGTAGCCATTGCTCGAATCAACTGCCTTAGAGTTCTAATGCAGGAGGTACGATCAGAAGGGTCTCTGGTTCTGACATTAATCCAGCACTGGTTGTAGCACGAGCACGTTTTTCCAGGAAAACTATGAACTTAAATTCTCAGTTCCAAGCTGCACACTCAGGAATAAGTCTGCCCTCAGTCATCATGACACTATACACACCTCCAATAAATACGCCCTCAAAAAAATAAAGGATGAGGAATCTCTACCTTCACTAACAAAATTTCCTTTAGTAGGTCAGCAATCACAGTCTGTGACTCCATAGAAACCTAGAACAGTCCTGACTCCAAACTCTTCTTTTCCGTTGAAGAAAAAAGAAGTTTGATAAATCTAACCATATGTTCAGGGCCACGTACACCTACAGGCATCATGCTTTCTCAAGTGAGGTGAGCAAAGAGCTCTTTTTGGATTATGTAAGATGTGCACATCCATTGGAACAAGGACTAAGTCACACTTCCTCACCCAAACCCAGTGCCAGCACTGCTAAGTGCCTGCAGTGACTCAGTCTTCTGCGTATTAGGAAGTGCTTTAACTTCTGTGAAACTGTACGCAGATCACCAGCACCTTCACCCACTCTTACGTTAACTGCAGTAAATTAATTGCTTCAGAAATGACTGATTTTGCTGCCTACCTGAAGCCTGAAAGTTTAGACCTCCATTTTAAGTGACAGGTGGTTACTGGTAACCAATAAATACTAACAGGAAAGTGTCCTGTAGCAGCTCGCTTTCTCCAGACCAAAACCTGGTTTTATCACGACATGCTCACTCCTTCCAAAAAGCTGTTACTGCTCCACATCTCAAAAAACCCCCACAACTAAATGTGACATTTCTAAATAACCTGACAATTCACCTTCCTTGTTGCTGAAGGGTGCGCAGTTGGATTTTTAATGACGCTCCACTTTTCAGACCAATGCCATGACTCTTCTGAGTCTTTCTGCCTTCTCTTAGTGGTTTCTCTCCATATTTACCTGAAGCAATGAATCAATTCCCTAGTTGCTTACATAGAGACACCTCACCATTACAACCAACTTCTGCCCATCCAAAAGATGTGGTTGCTCATAGAGGTTTCAGCAGCTTTCCAAGTGGACTCTTTAGCTTTTACAACAAAACACTCTACCTTTGTCCAGCCAGGAAACTTGACATAGGTGTCTTGAGGCAAGTCTGGAATCCCTTCAGGGATGGAAAGTCTTCCAGTGTAAAAAGCAGGTGCTTCATAATTCTGTGGGCTGCCAACAGATCTCTTAGGTTGATCAAGGAGGCTATTAAGGTTGTGGTTCACTGCTCCATCTATGTCCAGAGGATACATTTCCCATTCAACAAGGACATCTTGATCCAGAGTTAAATTTGAAACTAGACCCTAGATAAAAATAAAACCCAGAAAAGAGCATAATTAGCTTCACGTTACTGCAGTTTTTCAGCTGCAGCTATGTATAGAATAAACTTGAGTCGAGGCATTTGCAACAGCTGCCAATCTGTGTGTGAAACAAACATCTGGCCTTCATCAAGTTAAAAGTTCTGCTTAAGAATAAAAAGTTCCATTTATTCTCTGTGAAAGATCTGCTCCTCTTCAAAGATTTCTACTTTCATTGATGCCCAGGGTTTTGCTTTTGTTGGTTTTTTCCCCTGTCGCTGACAATTTCTGGTTTGATTTAACATGATTATGATTCCAGACCTTGAAGCTGAAGCAAAAGCAGAATTAAGTCTTCTAAGACTGAGATACCATCAAGAGGTTTGGTAACACTGAGTCACTAACCGAAGACTTTAACCTACACAACAGCAGAGGAAGCAGCGTTTACAACCTACAACCCTACAACTGACATACAAAATAAAGGCACAGGCACTTTTGCAACCCTGATTCAGTGAAACGCTTCAACCTTACAGTCATTTTTGAATCCTCAGATCCCTCTTTCCTTTCTATGGAACCACAGATGCAGCACCTCAGGGGACTTGCACAATAAAGGTGAAAGCAAGGCAAGGTCATGATTTCAGATGAGTAAACCCTTCTTTCTAACCTGCCTTCACTAGCCTATCTTTAGGCACTAGGAACATGAAGCACCCACTAAGCAACCATCCTTTGGTCTCACATTGCACAGTTCAGGTCTAGGTAAACATTTTCTGAGTAAAACAAAGATACAGGTGGCAGTGAGCATGTGAAAAAACACAGAAAAAACCCCCAGAAACCACACTCTTCCTTTCTTTGTGTCATCCAACATAATGACTTAGATCAGCAGAATGTTTTAAAACCAAAATCCTTTTAAGATTCCATCCTAGTTCCATTTTGAGCTTAAAAGAAGTGATATAAAACTGGTCAAAACCAAGAAAAGCTACTGTATTTCCTTTAAAATGTGAGGCTGCAAAACGTAGAAACCTCTTCCCCTAAAATCATTTTTGAAAGCATGAAGTTCCTTAACCCTCAGGTGTAACTACTCCCAGTTTTCCAATATGAATAGAAAAGCATGAGGGAAGGATTCTATTGGAAGAATCAATGCACATATTTCAAAGGCACCTGCCTCTTCCACAAAGAAGGATCCTGCTTTTAGAGGATTCTTTTACAGTGTACTTGTCTGCTAAACTTGCCTTCACTCTTAAATCTTGAGAAGGTTGAAACCTTGGTACAAGTGTGAATTTTCTTCTCAACCGCAGCAACACTGAGCTTAATCTAACCAATCCTCCTTAATCCAACCTCTAACCCTCTGTTCTGTCACCTTTATCTCACACTAAGCACAACTGGCTCGACATGCGCTATTTCTGTTGCCTCAATATGAAGGCAATGCACTAGGGAACTGGCTGCCCTTGCTTGCACATTAGATAAAGGGAAGTACCTTGAGAAAATGGTTTGAACAACATTTACTCATAGCTGTCACCGCTTAGTGAACTCCTAGTTCTTATCTTAATCCACAAATGTTTTGTTCTACTTTCTCCTCTTGTCCTGTTGATGGAGAAAGAGTGACAGAGCGGCTTGGTGGGCATCAGGTAACCAGCCAGGGTCATCCCACCATAACACACACACATCCCCAGGATTTACAAGCCTTGAAGTACAACCAAGATTCAGACTGACTACCGACCTATTTTTTGCAGTTTATCCAAACAGCTTTGCATGTTTCTTAAATGTCAGCTACAGGATCAACTCAACATGAAAGTCATGTGGGTGACAAATTGTCTGACAACATGAGGGAACCAACAAGCAAAAAAAAAATTAAAACATGTCTGTCAGTTTTCATTTCCACATTGCTTTCAGTGACAGGAAAATCTCAAGCAAAAAGAGAAGAGTCATACTCAGAGGTGAAGTTACAGCAGTGTAATCATTCTGTTCTTTTTGTTCTTTTTCACCCGCTACTTTCTTTTTAAACCTGTGGAAGAGAGGGAAAGCCACCACAACCCAGTAATTCAACTGCTTTTACTTACCTTAAAGTCATTATTGTATCTACCAAAGTTGACTCGGCCCATATTCTCTACCAAGATGTCCAGACTTGCTCCAGCATTCCCAGTTATGTTTATTGCAAGTGATTTGTCCCTTTCAAGGACACCTTGAGGAACCTAAATGAATTTCACCAAGAGGAATAATACATTGAAGATTTTGGCAAAATCATTGATTAAAAAGGCTTCATCACCCAATTAAGCTCACATCAATATCCAGTTTTGGGGTCTTCCCCATTCCCACAACGTAAGATTGACACAAAGGTGAGGAGAGTCAGCACAGGTCACAGGCCAATTAAAAAATAGGTTGTCTGAATTGATAGTGACTCTCAATAAGCAGGAATAAAACTCTGCTTACTGAAGGAAGAAAGGTAATGCTCACAACCTACACAAGAAGCTTCTTTCTTTTTTAATTTGTGTCAGAAGGTAAGACATAGGCTCATGGCTTACAATCCCCCCAACTTCAGAGGATAAAAACAAGAATTGTAAAACAAACCTGCAAGTTTTTGAACCTGCAAGTAAACGCTTCTGTTTTTTTCACTTAAGTCATGAATCTCTGTTGACATTCCATCTCAAAAATGGAATCAACTACATTTTCCTTAGAAATAAATTGTTGTATTTTTTGAAATATATGATAGGAACGTTTACTAAGAATCAAGTATTTCCCTTCATGTGATTAAGATGATATAATAGAGTTCTGGTAAACTAGATAGAGTTGAAAAAAATCCCTGCAGGGTGTAGGGTCTTTGGTAAAGGTCCCTTGTGGCAGAAATGAATAGGAAAAAACATTTACCCCATCTACAGAGACATAGGCACGATCGTGGACTCCGTTGAAAGGCGAAGACAGTTGTGTTGGCTCTGTACAGTTTATTGGAAGCGTAGTTCTGTACAGTACAAACCCAAAATACTAAGAAAAGAAAGGAGTGGAAAAAGTTCCCCAAACAGGTTAATGAACTATGTAATTCTGTAGCTTTAATTCAGGTGATGAATTAGAAACATCCCACATTCCCACCTACACACTTGGATTGAAACACTCACTTTTATTCACTTCAGATAGAATCTGAGATACCAACATCAGATTAGAGTTTGCTTTGACCTTTAAGTAATGGGTATAAATTTAACAGACTTCTCAAATTTAAATGTTTCATCAGATCATTTATGTTAAAGAATAAGGGTCTTGGTTACAAAGGTATTTCCTCAATAAAAATAAGCTGTTATTGACTTACATAGTCATGGTTATTAGATTTGTTCTTATCAAAGTGAAACACCAGTTAAAATAAAGTAAAAATTAATCTCTTTCACTCAGTAGCCATAAAACCATTTATCTTCTAGACTTGGATTAGAACATGGAAGAAGTGAGAATAAACAGTATCACAGTACATTAGGGATTGAAAGGAACCGCGTAAGATCATCCAGTTCAACCCCCCTGGCCAGAGCAGGGCTACTCAGACCAAGCTGCACAGGAACATAAACAATTACATTTGTATTGCATTTGCAAAAAGATGATCAGAAAAGGAGGAGTGGGGCATGAGAGGGAAAAGAGATTTTATGTCTGGAAGCTCCACTGCCTGCCCTCTTCTCTCGGGAGTTTTCCCAAGCAGAGTGCTAAGGATGGGAAGGCCAGAGGAAGAGGGAGAAAAATCAGCTAGAAATGACCAAGACAAAGGTCTTTGATTATGAGGGAAGATAAGGAAAGTCTTCAAAATTGATGGGGAAACCAGTGCCGAGCCTGACAGAGAGAGAACACGGGAGAGTGGGAGTGTCTCAGCCACTGTGAACACTCCAACAGCAGGTGAGGAGAGACAAAAAAAACACAGTAAGAAAAATTAATAGTGAAGAAACAGACAGAGATAAAAAAAGTCTCTTAAAAACTTGAAAAATAATTCAGAAAGGAGAGAGGAAAAGGGGAAAGTTTAGTGTCATGGGATGACCTCTGACTCTGTTTACATGCAACAGCCAGATATCCTTTTTCATTACCCCAAATTCTTGCTCTCCAGCGCCACAGCAGCCATTGAGGCAAAACCACTGTTTCTGCCATGCAGACCTGGTCAAATACAATTAATTCCCTCTCTCTCTCCTTTTCTCTCTGTATCTCTCTGAGATAGAGATATTGTGGCAGTGATGCTGGAAAAAGCTGGTGGAGAAGCAGCGGGAATGTCTCGGCCATAGTTTGTCTTTTAACCTTCTTTATTCTCAGTCAGTAAAACTTGCTGTTCTTTCTTTACTGTAACATTGTCCCTAGTTTTTCTGTGCGTTTGATGACCTGAGAAATCCAAACCAGCACAAAATAATCTAAACCAGGACACCTGGAGACCATAGATAAGGTATAAGACACTGGATCTAAGAAGAATAAGACTGTAAGTTTATGCAAATTAGTGCAAAGCACCTCCTGTAGGAAGCCTCACCTGCTTTAGCTCAACAAAGGTTAATGGGTAAGTGCTTTTCACTGGTCCAGCACCTGACAGTCTGTCAAGAATCTCCACCACAGTGCCCACCTGCAGCATAGAAAAAGCAGAGAGATGAAGGTCAATGCATTTTCTTCTTCCCAGGAAGCAATCTTAGAGACTTTCAGTGCAGGTGGCTGTACAGACAACTAGAGCAACCTGGCATTTTGGACACGCTACCCAGATTCCTAAAAGTGCTGGATGGAGAGTAAACCTCATCCTAAAATAGCAGGATGCATAGGAGTTAAGAAGGTGCATGAAATGCCACTGTGATGGCCAGGTCAAAGTTATGATAGTCAAGCAAGTTTAGTCATCTGACTCTTTTGCAAGAGATGTCTGGGACAGGCATCCTGAAATGTTCATTTCTTGAACACATGAAAGGGAAAGTTCATTATTCTAGCGAAACTATACAGCCCTGCTTGAGAGCCATGAACCATGAGAAGAAGGGAGAGTAAAAATGTGAGTGCTATGCTGGTAACCTGCAGCAGCAGAAGCAGAGAGTGTACTCAGAATGGCATATAATTAGTTATTACCAAATGTGAACCAGATCAGTGAACCCTTCTATGGCAACCCTGCCCCTAAAAGGTCTGAAGATACTCAAAGGTTTTTGGAAATCACATAGATCTGCTTCAGCTTCACTTTTATCACTTTAAAAAGTATTTCTGCCCATCCCTTGAGTGGGGTAACTACAAAACAACCGCAAAGCTTTATCAGTAGCCAATGTTAAACACTTCAGCTGCAGCACGTAACAAATAATGCATACATGTCTGGAAAATTGGCTGCCAGACTAAAAGCACAAATTATGAAAGCAAAGCATTGCGAATTGCAGCATCCAGGCCACCAGCTGCAGCCTCCACCTCAAAACCATTTGGCTGTGCCCAGCAGAATGAATCCAGCCAAGTTCATATCTGTTGTCTCTTCCATCCTCCCTTACACCATCTCTATACCCACTGAAGGAACGCAGTTTGCTTTCAAAGTTTTCCTCTTTATTTTGTACAGTATCTCGAGACTGCCCTGATACCCTCACAAATGTTTTTTTGCCAAAGCAAACATACAGACCAAACACACAGACCTCAGCATTACTGAGGATGTCTATTTACCTTCTGCAAGTAAACATTCCCATATGCAAACTTGGGTGTTGTTGGAGGGATAAGACCTTCTGGTAGCTGCTTGTACTAGAAAGGGAAGGAAAAAAAACCAAAACACACATGAAACTTAATACAAATACGCTTCAACTTAATTGTCAATTTCCACTTTATGACTTCAAAAAGTGGAACTTTGGCTAGAAGTAGAGAATCTTATTGTCCTAAAGGATTATGGCTGCATGCAGGAGTTTTCTGTTAAAAAAAAGTCTGACTTGATCACACAATTACAAAAACGTTAATTGTTAATAATGACTACAATTTAAACTTAGCCTCATTTATATTTCTGATAACACATTCATTTTTTCCTCTATTTGAAAACCATCAAGACATTCAGGCTTAAAACTACCAACTATATTCACCCCAGAGAAGTCATCAAAAGTAGGAAATTTCAGTTCAAATAGTAAATGAATTCTGTCAGCAACTGAAAGAAGCTATAGTAAAGAATCACAGATTCACAGAGCATTAGGGATTGGAACAGACCTTGAAAGATCATCTAGTCCAATCCCCCTGCCAGAAGAAGGGTTTCAGTCTACATTTATTAAATTATCCAAAGGAAGGAGTAAAGGAAGATTATAACATGTCATAGAATGGGTTTAGGACCCACAGCAGAGACAGAAAAACTTCACTGAGATCCTATTGGTACAGAAGGTGTCAAAATATGCTGTAGCAAGATCCAAAACACCTCAGAGGTTATTCTGAACACTCCAGATCTTAAAAAGACTATCTCACTGCACTAGAACACTACTAACATTTCTGATTGTGATCTTGCCTTGAAGAAAACAACTCAAAACTAGGAAGTTTGGTAATTTTTATAGGGAGAAAAGCTGTATCAAGACAGGAGATTAGTCATGGAAGACTATCAAATGGATGTAATCAACAGAAAGCTCAGGGATAGTGGAGAGACTGAAGAAAATAATCCATAGGTATGGAGATAAAGGTGTGCTCAACCCTAGAGAAAGTCTAGCATACTTTTGGGAGATCTACTCCCATCCAAAATGCCTTCTATTGGACAGGAATGTTGCTGGCAGGCAAAAATGTTCTACCTCACCTCATTTACCTGTAAAAAATAGCCAGTTCAGAAGCAACTTCTATCAACACGAGAGCTAGAGAGTCTGCAATACAATAGGGACATTTCCAAGAACCACGTCCTGGGGACACTCACCATGCCAATTACTTCCCTCAACGCAAAGTATTTTTCTGTCAGATCTCCTGCTTCGCTCAGTGGAGCATCATAGTCATAACTAGTGGGCTGCGGCATATAGGGCATGTTAGCACCTAACGGAGAAAAGAAGAAAAAATAAAAGCATTTTAAACAAACTGTAGTATTTGAAGCAGAATTAATCTTTGCAAAGATAAATGCCATTTAGGTTTAGTACAACATGCTGGCAATAGAGAGAGTGAACAGCTAGAGCAGCCAACTTTTACCATGTGAGAACTCACTCTTTCACAGAACATATCACTACCTAATCCACAAGCCGCTCCCCTACATCATTATCGCTTAAATAATTCCTCACCGTTCCAGTAGGCAAAGTTAGTCCCGCCTATAAACATGTACCTAAAAAGGAAAAAACCCACAAACATCCATTTAAATCAGAGTTTGCTGCATTGGGAAAAAATAATAAATAATCCCCACCCCCCAAATTAATCTCTACTGAGCTCAGACTTACAGGTTAACGTTAGCACCACGTGCCAGGATTTCATTAAGTGTTTTAGCTATAGTTTGTGCAGGCACCACAGAATGACGGTGACCCCAGTGATCCAACCATCCAGTATAAAATTCAGAATTAACCTGAAAGGAGGAAGGGCAAAAGAGGAAGGGAAAACATGAAGAGGGAACAGGATCAGAATGCAATGTGACTTAGGAGAAGGAAAAAAGGCACCTTGACTCATTTAAGCCATTTTTAAAAATACTATAAATCTAGCAAAGTATACACCAAGTTGGTCCTTTCAGGCAGATTATTCATCGAATAAATTCAAATATTGTTTCAATAATTTCATAGGGATGCTCAGAAAACAACTCAGTACTGAAGAACCTGCATTTCCTCAGAAACTATCAACCTGAGCATGTTTTAGATGCCTGACATTCAAACAGATGATGGAACCAATAGATGCTCTGCAGAAGAGCGTACCCAGTATATATGTAATGAGAAATAAATATTTTAAATACTCTAATTGTGTTGTAAACTATAAAACAAAGGAAATAACCTTGGAGAAGGCCCATCTGAGGTACCTTTGTCAAAAGGGCTCCCAGTGGTCTCACACCCCATTATAGCTTGTGTAAAAGCCTCTAGGGTAGCTGAAAACAGGAAGCAGCTTCTAACCTGTCCTTTTAATTTTGCTTTTAACTTCCACCCACACATATACCTCACTAACTCCTCCAATCACACTTTGTGTTTCCGCTGCTTTGTAAACATTTGTCTTAGCAAAGGAATAATATTGTAACAAAACCAATTCCCTTTGAGACTCAAACTGTATTTGTTGAACAGCAGTGAATGTGGATTTAACAAAAATGAAAGAGAAGTTCCTCGGTTCAGTTTGACTGACCTGGAAATGATGTTCATAAATGTGTCCCTAAAACTGTCCAACACACTGTTGTCAACTCCTCTCAACAACCACTGTGAGATT
Source organism: Phoeniculus purpureus (assembly GCA_028565055.1). NCBI lineage: Eukaryota > Metazoa > Chordata > Aves > Bucerotiformes > Phoeniculidae > Phoeniculus > Phoeniculus purpureus. Next base: position 27,168,768 of record JAOXOE010000506.1, read on the forward strand.
AGGAATGATACAAGAAATTTTAGTTAAAAGATATACCAAAGGTCCTGCGGGTTCACTGGTCCTTTGAGCTAAGAATGCTGCTGTGACATTGGCACCTATAAGGACACGGAAATAAAACTGAGTTGCTACGTCCACGATACTTTCAGTCCTTTGTCTTACAGCAACAGACACATCATCTCCCTTCACCAGAGTTGTGGTATCATCTGTGGGTGATTCTGGTACATTTAAGAGTGCATCAACTCCACAGAAATGCCTGTTACCCCATTTGAACACAGCAGTGGGGCTGTCAAGTGCTCCTGTCAGTTTGTCCAGGCACAAACAGGCATGCACCAGAGTTTTTTGGTAATGAACAGCAGCCTCCAACCTGGGGAAAAGTCCACTGTGGCATAAAGACCCTGAAGAGCTCCACATCTCAAGTGATACTGGCTTGCACCGTCCGTCGTGAACAGCACCACATCATCCCCAAGATGCTGGCGAAAGATCTTCAGAAGGGAACGCAGATAGTTGTAGTCACAAGCAAAATAGCTCCCATACTCGTTCTCTACCTGTGAAAGAAAGTCAATAAAGCAACCGCTAAATTCGGTCTGCATTTGATACTGCAATTATAAAGCCAAAATCCAACCGCCCTCATCCTTTGATGGCAATGCCATGCACACTGAAAGATTATTTCTGAAAACCCCCATTACAAGCATCTTATTTCTGCCAAGGAGTAATTTTGCCCAGGATTTTGTCTCAATAGGCTTAAAAAAATCATTCAAGAACAATGCTCTTGGATATAGTCTAAGAAGGGTCACCTCTCACAGCCTGTGCCAAACAGGGAATTCTAAAAAAGTAAAAAGAAAATTTAAAAACAATCCCTTTTTGCCTGTCATAAGGTTTCAGGCATATTTTGGCATTGTGAGAACTGACATGAAGTTCAGCTCTAAAATGTTACACTAGTTTCCTTTATCGCTTTATATGTTTGTAGGAAACAACTCAGATAGAGTAGATGAGTGTTTTGAATTCCAGCAACAGGGCATTTGGTTCTTTAGGATAAGGGATTGCACCAGAATTTTTCAGCTGCCTGAAATGGTTAAGGAACATCTGTGACATTATGACCCAACACCTGTGGAGAGTCTACAAGAGCAGTGTGAGCATCCAAGCCTGGGTTCATATGATTATCAGGAAGCTACCTGCACCATGATGATCGGACCCCCATTTTGATAGAGGTGAGGCACCATCTTTGGCAAAAGGACCCCCATCCACTTTTCCACTGCTGCCATGTAATCTGCAATACACAAAGATAAAATGTTTCACAGCTTTTCTGGCTTTTTTTTAATTACACATGGAATTTTTACCTCACGTTCTAAACAAATGAAGCGTCCCAGAACAGCATTTACTGAACCGATTTGCTCTTATACATCCAGCACAGTTTAGTAAAAACCAAAATACTTACATACTGATGAACTCTGAAAATCATCAGTGACACTTCAGTACGCCCCACATGTGTTACCCTCGTACTTTTAAGCAGGAAAACCAATTTGAACATTGCTGGGTGTATTCTTGTTTTATGTAGATCATTTACCTGTGTCAATGTCAGATATGACACATATCTTTGACTCCTAAAATGCACTTTATATTTCAGATCAAGTAATCTATTCGTGACCTCAAGCAGCACATCGCTTTGCTACTCAAGCGGACTTTTACTAGACCTCTTTGATGCTTTCACCTTCATCAGATGACCTGAGGACAATAGATTTCTTCTCCAACAGCCATGCAGGAAGACCTCCCTGAGAAAAGAAAGATGATCACCTCAGTGACCATTTTAAGGAAGAGTAAAAAGAATTCAGCTTTTTATCAAAACACATACTGAGACTCAAAGATTTATTTCCTACAGGTACTGGATTTTAATATGCTACATCCAGAGGCTTGCCCAAGGATACACCAAGTATGTTTGTCTAAGACAGATATGCTTGTATTAGGTTATAAAAGAATTTACCATGTCCCATTCTGCACAGATGTAAGGTCCAGCTCTCAGGATAACCAGCAAACCAATGTCGTTGGCAAGCTGCAGGAAATACTCCAGATCTTTGTCACCAGAAAAATCATATGTGTCCGGCCGGAGTTCATGGTAGTTCCACGGCACGTACCTATGAAGAGAGAAAAGTCACCTCCCGCTGGTGGCAGAGAACATTTGCACTACATACCCCCAAGATCTGTAATGCTGAACTGGTTGGTCTTCAGATTACTAAAATCACCAAGTCTAGAGCTCTTCTTCTGCATGGTACTTCACAGGGCAGAAGGTGTTGTAACTACTCTGCAGTGTGTTTACAGGAGCCCACATGACTGTGAGAACAGTTTTTGGCAGAGCCATTTCAAAACCAGGACAGCTATCCCAAAACTGTTGACAGATTTGGCGACAGCAAATCAGCTGCCAGGTGTCTAGAGGTGGGAGGTTTGTGAGCAGATGAATACCGTAAACCACTCACAAAGAAGGTGGTCAAGAACAGGCCAGTCCAAAACTTCACATAACTCTTAGTGAACAGATCACCCACAAGCACAGGAAACACTGACGAGGCTGATGCTGACACCACTACAAAGAACTTAAAAATGTCTAAGCCTCAAATGATTTGCATTTAGGTCCCAAAAGTTCTCATTCACCAGGAGCAGTGCAGGTTCAGGTTCTGTCTCTATGAGCAGCATGGAAGAACAGTCAAGTTCAAGCCCGAGAGCCTGGAGAAAATAAAACTGAATTTTGATCAAGTAATGAAGTGGCCAAACCAGAAGAGAACACCTCTCCCGTACTCTGAGAACTTGGGAAACCACAACCTCACCACATAACATCTCACAGAAGATTTCAGTGTTGGTTGCAGGACAACACTACCTACCAACTACCATGTGTACTGTTGTAACTTGTGGCCCATACTTGACAACCATGACGACAGTCTGGGCTTGAGACGTACCCAAGTGTTAGGCATAGCACAGACATTAAAATAAAAGACAAGTACAGCCTGAGCAAGGATTCAAGAGAATGGGAAAACTGATTCTCCACCAATTCACTTTTTTGTGGAGAGGTTGCTTCTGAGAGGACTGTTGCCACTGTCCCAGACAGAGGAAATTTGAGAAGAAAAAGTGGTAAAACTAGAACTGTGGTTAGTCAAGCAAAGATCCTCTCAGGCAACACTTTTCTTACTGTCTGTGTTTGTCGGTATGTTCCAGATTTTGTAAGACCCAAGACAGAAGGAAAGTGCAGAGAACACTAGGTTAGATAAGCAAGAAAAACAGGAACCGTCACATGAGCAAACTGCTGATACGGCCATGTACATGAACAAACAACCCACAAATTAGAATCCTTCAGCAAGATCAGTAGAAATTATAATGACATGGATGTATAGGATAAGTCTCTCTGTAATAGTAGGGTGTTTTGTTTAATAGCATAAAATTAAACTGCTTTAGTAAGTAATAAAGCAGCAATTTACGCTTGCTAGTTACATTCCAAACTTCCGAGTCTTTAGAAAAAGTAAATAGTGCTTCTTTTTTAATTAGCAGATATTCTAAACACAGCTCTTTACCAAAGGGGGGTTTCTACAGGTTTACAGTTCACTAGTCAAATACAGTCAAACAAGTGAAATGCTCAACATTAACTTTCTATGAAAAAGGAGCTTCCTGGAAGCTTCACCTCTGATCCATCCCCATCTAGTGGTTGTCTCCTCCATTCTAAGAAAACCCTCCAAACTATTAACTCGGTCCTTTCCAAATGTCTTTTGGGGTTATCACACTAGCCACAGCACCAAATCTTAATCTGATTTTTGGAAGGTTTAGGCTTGGATATTTTAAGCTTTAATATAAGTTCAAGTTTCCTGTCACCTGTTTCTCCTATTCTATCATTGCTCAAGTTGTTCCCAGGGGCAGATGGCTTTATGCATGAACTGACTGTACCCACCCAAGAGTCTCAGACAAGCTGCTGACTCAGGCATTAGCTGAACAAGGCATGGAGGCACAGCAAGTCTTTCAGAAATGAACCTGCAAAGAACAGGTCTGGCTGCTTTGATCATGAGGTAATCACAAGGGCAATCCCATAACAAAAGGATCCTGCTCTGCTCTTACCACCTCAATAACAGCAAGGAGGGCTCCCATATCTCAAGTTATGGCAAAATTCTTCCTTGTTCCATGGGAAAAACACCAAGCGGCAAAATCAGCATCTTGAGAGACAGCCCCAAGATTAGGAGTCCAATGACCACCTCCTATCATTCCAGAATGACTTCACCCAAATGGTATTTCAGTCCCTTGCTAAGTTCTACTGATCCAGGAAAGAAAAGGCAAGAGAAAACAAAACCACAACCAAATACTACTCTAGGCCAATTTCCAGTTTTACCAAACCAAACAAAATGACAGCAGGCTACATGAAAATTCATCACTTCGCTTCAAATACTCAAGAGCAGTAAGGCTTGATTATCTGCAAATTTCAAAGGCAAACAGAAGGGGTTTGGTGGTGATAAGTTTTCGGTTTTTTAGAGAAAAAAAGGGATAGGATAAACATGTAGGAGCTATTTTTCACCACAGCAGAAAAAACTCAAAAGGGGAGAAAGTTAAAGAATCCTAGTGTGCTCCAGAAAAAAAGAGGTTCTAAAAAACCTGTTCTGTGCCATGGGTGATCCAAGGCCATGGGTCAGATAAATAGAGGGCAACACTTGCTACCTGTACTGCGCCTTTCCTGCTGAAAGAGAAACAAAGCTGCTCTCCTCTGACCCACACAGACCAGATGACATCAGCAACACAAGACCAGAAGGAAAGAAAACCCTGTTCATAGGAGATTACAATGGAAGTAGCAGGTTAAAAAAACAAACAGCCCTGCGGCAAATTTGTCACTGAACAACACTGATGGGGGAGATGGGAAAGAGATGATCCTAAAACACCAGTGATGCAGAAGAGACACAATTTTTTTAAAATCTAAATACGCAAGTCCACAACCAGCTAGAAAAAGCAAGAAAGATGGACTAAAGGTTTGGTACATGCAACTGAAAGCTGTTTAAAATGGCCTTTTGGTTTTTAAGTCCTACACCTAGTTCCCAAACATTTCTTCTGAATTTAAACACTCCTGCTGGAATAGCTTTAAATATTGAACATCTGCCAATACTTTCAAGGTTTCAGGGCAATGCAACTTGGGCAGCATTAAAAGATTATTGTCTGCTTTTACCTCATCTGCCTTTTGACCAGAGATAACAATGCACTTGGCAGGGGCAGAGCAAATAAGACTCTTGCAGTTGCCAAAGTTCACAGCCCAATAACCTGTCTCAGGTCACGTTTGCACTCTGGGCTGTGAAGCAAGAAGTGCTGCCTCTCAGCAGGGAAGTGGAGTAATCTTAGGTATAATCTGCCCCCCAGTTGCCCCAGTCTATGTTGTTACAGGTCTCCCTGTACAACCTTCACTTCTCCAGAGCTTTCTCATCTATTAATTAATAAAGCAAATAACAGGAGTAGCACTCCATTTCTCTTACATCTCCCAGGACTATACAAATCACTTTAAAAGTCAATAGCTACTTACGTTTGAATGGCATCAAGTCCTGCCATCTTCATCTTCAACAGTCGGTCCTTCCAGTAATATCGGGGCACCCGTGAATAGTGAATGCTACCTGAGATGTAACGGAAAGGCTTCCCATCCTTGACAAAGCAGTTGCAGTCATAACCGATCCCAAAACTCCTCTTGGGTGTACCCTGTGTACAAAAAAACCACACAACAACAACAAAAAAAAAAACCACACAATATAATAATTTTCTGCCTTGAAAGACACATAGAATAATCTGTACAAAATCTGTAGGTTTTCCACAATTAAAAGCACAATGGTACTGATACAGGTTTGAAAGCCTCACCCTTAAGAAGTATGAAACTCTCTGATAGATTGGTCTGGCAACTGCATACATTAGGCATTTTTGGAGCAAGTCCTACTTTCCAGCTAAGCACACCCAAAGCAATGAACTTAAAGCAGCAGCAGGAAAACTAAGAATATGAACATGCACTTTCTAGCCATAAGAAAAATGAATACCTCCACAAGCATCTTAGTAAGATTTGAACCGCTGTCACCAACAGCAGGCCTTCTCTTTTCCTTTGTTTTTAACAAGAAAAAGAAAAGCTTTTAAGTGCCTGGCCCTCTGACTTTAAGAGCCTTTAACCTTTTAACTGTATTTATTAATTTTAACACACCTCTCAGCGTGTGTTTGGCATCCTTGTCACCAACACTACTTATGCCCACTGAACATTTGGTTGTCTTCATGTTCTATGACTTTACACTTTATCAGATCCATTAGCGAGCACATTTAAAATAGACTCCTTCAAGGACAGACCAGTAGGGATTTATGAAGATATTTAAAGGCCCCTTCCAACCCAAAGCAGTCTAAAAGAAAATCATAAATCAGCCAGTGTAATCAGTTCAATCTCCATGCCTATCAGAAAATAAGTCAACCAAGAAAACCTCATGGTAATCAAGTAGGGACCAACAGATGCCACAGTTTTGAAGGACATTCCCGAGACACCCCTCTTTCTGTTAATCATTTATCAGTTTGTTATGACAGGCCATACAATGATGGGAAGAGTCAAGAGAAAGGAAGTATTTGGAAAAATATGAGACAAGTGAAATACAGCAGGGATATATAAACATAAAAGCTGCAAGTACTGGGACTCCTGGACACAAAGAGCAACCAGAGAGCAAGAAGTAGCCAGTGCAACATGTCACAGGCCAAACCAACAAGAGAAAAGACTACTGGATAGAGTACACAGAAAAAACATGCTCTCAGGACAACTAGAGAATGAAACTGCCGAGTAAAGATGCCTAGACAATTATTAAATGAAGCAACCAAGTGAGATAACTCTCTACAAACATTTGAAGGTGAGTGACTCCGAGGAGGAGGAAGACTACAGTGTGTTGCAACTATGATAAAGGCATTTGCTCACAGAAAACCTCAAGTTGTAGAAAACGTCTTAAATGCAGGCAGCAATCCAAACCATTCTGCCAACAGTGTACAAGTATAATTGTCCATGTGGTGGACACACAAGGACAGATGTGAGAAGATACAGCCCTGAGCTGGCAGGGAAAGAGAACTGCAAGGGACAGACAGGTATTGCACAGGACATGCCCTTTAAGCCCCAATCCCAGAAACATGAGCCCATTCTTAACACTACTTTTTCAGAAAGAGTTCCAAGAAGATGAAATACATCTTGAGTCAAAGGAACAGACATGCCAGGTCTCCACAAAACCAGGATGTTACAGAGCCGAGTAACACAAACCAACTGCTCTGGAACAGAAGTAACTCAAGAGCTTGGAAATTATGTTGTAGTAACTCCAGGAAACTAGTCACCTTTACAAACAATTTGAAAACAAAAAAGAGCCAACAAACAGGATATCAGAGGCAGCTTTCTTGATAAGCAAATAGTTTTTTATTAAATCCCAACATTCAAAGCATTTGTTATACCACAATGTACATAGTTTCCAATCCACTCCATACTGATTAATACCAATTATATAACATAATGAATACAATTGTCACCAGATGATGATACTATTCTGGTATTAATCTGATAGCGATTAATTCCCCCACTCTTTCATGAACTGGCCTCTTACATATTCACTTAGTTTAAGTTCTCCAGATCAAATACATTCCACACGCACAAAACCCAAAGATTTACAAAAAATATATTAAAACTTCAAAATAAGCAGCACAGCAATTATTTTTTTTTATCTGGAACACTGGACACTGGCCTAAATCACGCACAGTGAAGTCAAACTGGAACAAAAAAAAGATAGCAAGAGCCATGAAGGATAATTAGGGATTGGTGACTTAGATTTTACAAAAGGTTACTTCCTCTTACTATCAAAAATAAAGTTGATCTAGGATACTTTAAAAAAAAAAATAACAAGTGAAATAGGAAAAGCCTTTGGCACAGATTTTAAAGTGCGAACTAACCATCAAACAAGAACTAAACTACACTAGGAGTACTCAATAAACATATGAAACAACTCGACCACTCCTAAAAGGACATGTATATGCAGAGAGGTGACGCAGGCCACCACCATCTCAGTGAGGTTTTTGCACACACTTGACACTGCCCCACCAGGAAAAACCCTCACAACATTTCCACTTGGGCAGCATTAAATACTTGTGGAAACTTTAGGACACTTCAGTAGCTATTATTGCACAAGGATAAAATTTCACAAAATTACAGGTACTGGGCAACAGAAATTATCTAGCTGGGCAAGAGGAGAGCCTGGTTGGTCAGGCATTCAGGCTACAAGAGGACTGGGGTTCTCCCACAAAATGCCTTTAGAGTATTTTCTATGATTCTATTTCTCAATAGTCCTATGACTAAGATTCACCAGCTGCAGAGCTGAATCCTCTTAAAAACTACACCAATTTACTTGCAATATTAAAACCCTAAACTAAGTTCAAGCATTAACCTGTTTGCATTGTTTTCAAACAGCATCTCCTTACTCTCACCACAAGAGAAACAAAAGCATAAAGGAAAAAAAAAAACACACAAAAAGGAAAAAGATTAAGTATTTCAGCTCTGGATTTTGTGCTTTTAATCACAAGACAATGGATGTTCAAACAACCACAGAAGCTACTTAATCATGAGGTTTTCTTCCTCATTTGCTTTTATTAGCGCTATTGTCGTAAGTAAGTACTAGATGCCCTATTCTGGGGAAAAGAAGGACACACACAGCGTGCACAGTACCTCTCTATAACATCAACGTTGTCTTTGAATGCAGAACCTCAATCACAATGAACTAAAAGAATTAACAACTTCGGTATTTTAACACGTCCCTGATATGTTTCATTGGCCCAAGCTACAGTTAGTGTTTTCTGCTCAAGTCCATCCCAGCGCATCTTCTCTGGCTTCCCTAACAAAGGATTTGCTTTCAGAAGAGCCAATATAGTGACAAATATACTGGTAGGAGACTGCTGAATGGAAAGCACCTCAAGGAGAACGTAGAATTATCTCTGTTATCTCAGCTCTGCTGCCCAGTCTCATGGGTATTCCAAAGTACATCGTCCCTGAGCTGACATAGACAAAGGTGTTCTGCCCAACTTTGTACAAGCCAGCAAAGAATGGATTCAGAAAATATGCTCCAGCATTTAGTGGGAACATCTGCCCTCCATGAGTATGGCCAGAGAGAATTAAATTTATGTCAGGTCTTTCCTGAAGGGCCCACTTGGCAGCAACCGGCTGATGAGCCAAAAGCACAATTGCACGCTCACTGCTACAACCTCTGAGAGCTTTCTTTAGATCCATGCCGTGTCCTGAGTAGCGCAATACATCTGCTTCAATATCATCAACACCAGCCAGGCAGAACCAGTCTTCGTCACTCTTTGATGAGACAATCTTCACATTCTCATTATGGAGCGGATGAATGTTAAACGATTTTAGTAACTCAAACCAATTGCTAACGTCTGATGTGTAGTACTCATGGTTTCCTGTGACAAAGTAAGTCCCCAAAGGAGAGTTAAGTTCCCCAAGAGGCTCAACGGCAGGTCGTATGATCTCTGCCTCAGAGTCAGTTAGGTCCCCAACAATCACGGTGATGTCTGGTTTTAAAGCTTTAACCATTCTCACAATCATGGTAAGCTTGGTCTTCCCAACCGTAGGCCCCAGATGGATATCTGAAAGCAACACCACTTTCAGGTTATTCATTGCTGAGGGCAGCTTGTGAACCGGGACCTCCACTGAATTCACAGTGGGAGGCTGGGAAGCATTTAACAGCCCAACAACAGTCAGCATGACAGTCAGCATGACTGCCAGAACCGGTTTCATCACTGTTCTGTTCTTGTTGCCGGTGCCTGTCTTCCCACTTCGGCCAGCCAAGAACTTGTAAGCCTGCTCTACAGAGCCCAGAGTGAAGAGGAAGAAGATAAGAATGATATAGGCCCCCAGGCAAGTGTAGGCAGCTAGAGAAAAGAAATAGGGCTCTTCTGCAACAAGAAACAGCAATGTGAAGAAACTTGAATGAGCCAAAGCTAGAAACATGAACACAGCTATTTTCCATGGCATGAAACAGAAGGAGCTGGCAGCTGAAGATCTGGAGAATGTGGTAACTGTGCTCCTCCAAACGTGAAGAGATCCTATCAACATGAGCGCATTGGCAAACAGTGCCATCTGCAGCCTTAGAAGCCAACGCCGCATCCTGACATCGAGTTTTTCTGACAGATAACTCCGCGATACCATCATGGAGAAGAAAACCACTCCTGCAGCCACTGCAGCCTTTGCTTCAAGGGGCAGTTGCTTGAAGGAGATCATATTTGCTTTCTGACCGTCCCCCTCTGTTCTGCAGAAGTCTCCAGCACGCAAGAATGAGGTTATGAACGGATGCCTTGGGTCAACAAAGCCTGCAACCAGGAACCAGTATCAGCCGTTTTAAAGTATTACACACATTCCCTTTTTCCCAGACTGCAATGAAGCACTATGACTCTACACCTAGTACTGGGTCAATGCAGAAAAACTACGATAACAACAGATTTCCTGACGTGGAATAAAACAGACAACTGAAACGGCAGTCCCTTTCCAAGCTCCCTGCCTGATTCCTCCCCACTTTATCTTTTTTATATGTTCTTTCCACATTACAACTTCCTTATAGTAGATGAAATAGACCACAACAGTACACAATGAGACCTAGAAACAATCACTATAGTATTTGCAAACAATCACTAGAGCATTTGTGAACCCTACATATTAGTTGTGGGACTAAACTGTTTCCACTGTTAATTGAACATGTGTGTTTCCCACTCTTCCCCCGAATCACTTGGCTCCATCTCAAAAGCAGGGATCACCCTACACCATCCTTATCAAATGCAAGAGGTTCTACCAACACATACAGGTTGAAAATAAATAAGCATCAGTTACATTTGAATCACGCCAGAATTCTGTTTTCCCTCTGGATTCTGCCCAGAGTTCACAGCATTTCCACTAGCACTCAATTTGCACATTTCTATTTAAAACAAACCACAGAAGAAAGACATTTGGATGGTCTTTCCTAACTTACAATAGAGAAATAACAAACTGCCTTATTTAAAGCCACATAGCAGTGTTCACTTATTTTTAAAATGCTTCACATGTCTCAGTCCATCATTCGTAACTGGAGAAAAAAGTAAGCAAAAAGTCCAGCCCAAAATATCTCTGAACTAGGGCACAAAAGCAGCCCTGCCAAGCTAATTTGAAAGATAATTAGCTCCTCTGAGCTAGGACTCTGTTATATTTTGAGGACTAGATGCAAGTTTTTAAAAAAGACCTCTTCCTTCACTGCTGTGGGTTGGTGGAGAAATCGTTCCCGCCAGCTGGAGTTCCTCAAGCTCTCTCGGCTGCTACAAAACTATTCTCAAAAAATGGCGCTATTTTATACATGAGCCTGTGCAGAAAATAAACAGCACTAGGAAGATAAGAGCTAAGAAATGCCTGTTGGTTGGAGTCCACAGTTCCTCCAGACACCATATTGTCTGGGCAAAGAGCATTAAGCAATGCTGTTTAAACAAACCACACGACCCTGGCCACCGTGGTCTGCTCCCCTCATATCTTACGTCCAGCTGACAAAGTTGCTGCACCAGGGATATCAGAAGGCAAATCCTTGATTCATTGGTTTCTGGATGTTCTGAAAATCTGGATGTTCCGATATTTGAATTTGGCTAAACCTCCTTGGAAATCTGTTGAGGACTGTCCATTGCTACAGCCTTCTTGTAGCACTAAGTTTCCAAAATTCATTAAATATTTTTCAAGCGTTTTGTTCACAAAGTATCCCTTTTCTAATACTACCAAATTTGGTGAGTACTGGGTCTCCATTCTTCTTCCTACCCACCACCTTCAGCATTTTGTACATCTCAGCCATAACCCACCCCTCAGAGCCCACACTTACTACCTTCTCATCTACAGGTCTCCCCTGGGGCTGTGCTACTTTCCATAAAGTTATAACCACTCAAGTAACAACATTTATTGAGAGAACCATAGAATCATAGAATGGTTTAGGCTGGAAGGGACTTTAAAAATCGCAGAATCATAGAATTATTGAGGCTGGAAAAGATCTCTGAGATCAAGTCCAGCCTATGACCTAACATCACCACATCACCTAGACCACAGCACTAAGGGCCACACCCAGTCTTTTCTTAAGCATCTTCAGGGATGGTGACTCCACCACCTCCTTGGCCAGTCCATTAATATGTCTGATCACCCTTTGCATGAGGAAGGGCTTCCTAACATCCAACCTAACCCTCTCCTGGTGCAGCTTCAGGCCCTGCCCTCTAGGCCTGGTGCTAGTTGCTTGAGAAGAGCCTTACCCCCACCTGACTATGATCTCCCTTCCAGCCGTTGTAGAGAGGGATAAGGTTCCACCTGAGTCTCCTCTACACTAAACAGCCGCAGCTCCCTCAGCCTCTCCTCATCAGACGTCCCCTCCAGTCCCTTCCCCAGCCTCATTGTTCCTCTGGACCTGCTCAAGCACCTCAATCTCTTTCTTGAAGTGAGGGGCCCAGAACTGCCTCCAGTATTCAAGGTGCTGAGTACATATGAAGGTGGTACAGTGAAAGACGACATTCTGAGAACTTGTAATCTGAAAACAACTTATGTAGAATAGGATGTAACTCAAAGAGTCACAAAATTATTTAGGCTGGAAAAGATCTCCAAGATGATCAAGTCCAGCATATGATCTAACATCACCACAATCACCTAGACCATGGCACTGATTATCTACTTCCAATTTCCTCTGCCATGAGCAAAACAAGGCTTCACTGTGAGGGTGGTGAGACACTGGAATGAGGTGCCCAAGGAAGCTGTGGATGCTCCATCACCAGATGCGTTCAAGCCTACAATGGGCTTTGAGCAACCTGGTCTACTGGGAGGTGTGCCCATGGTAGAGGAGGTGACACTAGATGACCTTAATAGTCGGACCTGATGATCTCAAAGGTCTCTTCCAAGCAAAGAAATACTGTGTTTCTCTGATCCTTAAAGTTCCTTCCAATTCAGACCATTTTACAATTCAACAGTGGACTTGGTACAGTTGGGCAAATGGTTTGACTTGATGATCTTAAATGTGTTTTCCAACCTGAACGGTTCCTGGTTCTATCAGGCACAGCTCCTACAACAGGTGTAAAGACTGGGGATCTGCCCACAACTCTGTTTAGGCAGCGGTATGGCATCAAACCATCAAAAACCGGTACTGAACCTGTGCAGAACAGGAAAGACTCCTCTAGCACACCACAAGAACAGCAAGTTTTCCACAGGATCTGCTAATAGCCTGTGGCTACCAGGGAGCTGCAGCTCCAGACCCCGCCGCCGGCCCGCTTCCAAATACCCTCGTGAAGACACCAGGGGCCAGGCCAGGCCCCGGCCAACCCCCCCTCATAGCAACGGTCCCGGGGGTCCCTGTGAGGAGGGGCAGGGACTCACCGCGGCCAGTGGGACCAGGAGCAGCAGAGGGACGAGCAGCGGGAGCAGCCGGAGCCGGAACATGACGGACGGGAAACGGCAGCAGAACAACCGCTCCGCGCCCGGCCGCGCCGGCGTCAGCTGACTGACACGGGCCGCCCACACTAAGTCCCGCCCCTTCGCCCTCAGCGCCACCTCCCAGTTTCTTCCCGGTACTTCCCAGTGCGCTAAGGATATACCCCCAGCTCCTTACAGGGGGTTAAGGAACGCCCTCGCTTTTCCGCCGCCATGTTGTGTGACTAGAGCGACCTCACCCGCCCCTTCAGAGACCCCCACGTACGGGGGTCCTCGACGCCCACCTCTGCCTCGTGTGTGTTGGTTGTGGGCCCCCTGTATAACAGCTCATCCACACCCAGAGCCAAGAGATTCCTTTAGAACCAATAATGGTTGGAAAAACCTTTACGATCGAGGCCCAACTGTCTCATGGTCACCACTAAACCCTATCCCTAAGCTCCACATCCACACGACTTTTAAACATCCAGGGATGGTGATTCAACCCCTCCCTGGGCAGCCTATTCCAAGGCCTTTTTAGCTTAATAAATATGTTATTTATCACGTTTCTACTAGTGATTACAACTTCAGTCATAACGCTAAACGGCTAAATAATTCCTTGCTTCAAATTAACGTACCTCCTCTGTGTGCTCAAAAGAGGGGGAATTCACCCGGGTCAGCGTCTATTTGACCCATCAGTCAAGTATTATTTTAAGTACTACTAAGAGAGTATAACAAGGATAGTTCAACTATGGGACACAACTTGAGATACCTTGAGATATCTCTTAAAGTTGACAATACCTTGATTAACATCTTCTTCAAACCTGGGTCTCCTGGCTCATAGAAGGCCAACTCTTCCTTCTGCTGTTTAGGAAGGATTAAGCATCTTTCACAACGGCCTAGTTCAACATACGCGAGAAACACCTCACGTTAGTACCACCCTAACGTATTTCAGGTTGCAAGAATTGCCCTTCAACAGTTCAGTGTCTGTAAGAGGTCGGGTGGGCATCTGTAGGAGTTAAGGGTCCATAGGAGGAAGGTTCAGGTTTGGGAGAGATCCAGTCTTTAAATACTTGAGAGGATGGAGAGGAAGGTCCTTGGGGAAGAAGTACCTGGATGTCAGTGGGAAGGCCTGTAGCAGTCAAGGCTGGACTTTCCTGGAACACCATGACTAGATGATCTTCAGAGGTCACTTCCAACTCCTACCAGTCTGTGATTCCACGATTATGTGATTCTGTGATTCCACAATTCTGTGACTGGGGGCTGGAAGTGGCGTCTCATGAGCCTGAGGACGAGTTTTGTCAAGAGCAGCTTATAAAAAATAAATAACCATAAAAAAAAGTTAAAGAAGTTAAACAGCAATAAATAGCGGATTAAATACGCAAGTCCCGCTTTCCTCTGTTTTGGTGTCTTCGCGGGCTCCAGGCGCAGCAGGACAATCCCACAGCAAGGGCAGGACCGTGACCCCCCGCCCACATCCCGCCGTCCGGACCCCGTTCCCGCCCCGGGGCGGGGACGAGCAGTGGGGGCGGCAGCGGGATGTGGCGGCCGGTGCTGGGGCTGCTGGGGGTCCTGGGGGTGCTGGGGGGCGCGGAGGGTCAATACGAGCGCTACAGCTTCCGCAGCTTCCCGCGGGACGAGCTGATGCCGCTCGAGTCCGCTTACCGCTACGGACTGGACCAGTACAGCGCCGAGAACTGGCCCGAGAGCGTCTCCTATCTGGAGGTCAGCGTGAGGCTCTACCGGCTGCTGCGGGACAGCGAGGCCTTCTGCCACCGCAACTGTAGCGAGGACGGCGGCCACAGAGCCGGGGACGGAGCCGGGGGCAGCAATGCCGGTGCCGGTTCGGCGGTGGCCGAGTTGCGGGCGGTGGCCCGGGTGCTGCGGCGGGCGCGGTGCCTGCGGCGCTGCAAGCAGGGGCTGCCCGCTTTCCGCCAGGCTCAGCCCGGCCGGGACCTGCTGCACGAGTTCCAGCAGCGGGAGCCTTACAAGTACCTACAGTTCGCCTACTTCAAGGTGAGGGTGCTCTTCGTACTGCTTCCATCGCGCTCTCATCCTCCCAGCCTACTTCTATCCCATCCTGCTACTGTCTCATCCTGCAGCTCTCCCATTTCTTTTCCCTTCCATCCCTCTTCCACCCCATCCTTCTGCCCTCCCACCTCTCTACTCTAGCATCCCACTTCCATCCCATCCTTCTTGCATCCTTATGCCCTTTCATTCCTCTGCCCTTGCATCCCTCTTCCCTGCTATCCCTCTTCCTGGCCTGCCTTTATTCCCCAAAGACTCACCTGGTCACCCTCTAGCCAAACCAAGGCAAATCAAACCAAGTATGGTGTCACAGCAGAGGGAACAGCATGACACAGCAGTGGACACAAGTGCCTTATATCTCCTGTGCCAACTTCTTGCTTGGCCTGTAGTCCTATTCCACATCGCCTCTTCCACTGTTCTCATGCTCTACACGGTTTCTCTTCTCTCAGTATCTCCAGCTTCCTCATTTGCTCTCCTCTGGTCCAGTTGTTTTAATAGAGTTTATCCCTTTTTTCAAGTCATCCTGCTGTCCCAGATCTAACTGACCATTTTCTCCCTCTTCTGCACTTCATCTTCTGTTCTCTAAATCAAAATCTGCCCCTCAGATATCTAGTCACTTGTGTTTCAAATAAATGGTGGAGTAAAAAAGCTGAACACTTTGGTTTTCTCTTCCAGTGATTTACTCCCAACGTGTCCCACTGTACTTTACACAGGGTTCTCTGCTCACTTTTTGGGATTGTGGCTTGAAAACATCTTAACCATCGCTGTGTCTTTTTGTAGCAATAGTGTTTTCTCTCCAAAAACATTCAGTGGTTTTCCTGAATTACAGAGAGAGATGCAGCGAAACGTGATCTCCTAAAACATGGACAGTATCCACGTTGCACAGCATTGCTCTGGCATAATTTTCTCTTCATGTGCTAAAGCCTCTGCACACACAGCACAGGAGGTATCAGACAGAGCACATTTCATTTGAACTGGTTTTCAGTCACAGAGGCAGCAGATCTGAGCAGTGCGTTTTGGTGGTTTTGCGTTTAGTATCAGTTGTTTGTATTGATTTTTCTGCTTAGGTTGTAGTCCAGCTCTCAGCTCTCAGCTGTAGTCAAGACCTACAAACTGCTGTGCACAAAGGACTTTTTCCTGGCTGGTGTGTTTATGAAGAAAGGAATGTCCCTTTCACCACCCCCAGCATTTATTATATAGGACGAATACAGAGGGAAACACTTGTTGTCAGTTTTCAGGGTGCTGGTGTGTTTATTCAGGTGGGTTCCACACTGAAATTCTGCCACGTTGTAGATCCTGAGAGCGGAGTAGATGTTTCTCTGCTGCTGTTTGCTCCTCTGGAGGGAGCTGTCTCGTGGAGCTGCTGAGTTCACTTAGGAATGTGGTTCCACAAAACCTGTTTTTTTATTTTTTTACTTTTTTGGTCAGTGGTGAAAATTGAAACCAAGCATGAATTAAGAACTGAGCAAAAATGAGAGATCTGCCAGCCTACGAACAAGGAGGGTTAAAGCATAAATCCTGAAAGAAGCAAGGCATTTGACGAAAGTGCAGCTGAGATTGAGTGTGGGCTGTGGGCTGCCTGGAAGCGCATAGTTTTGGGACAGCCAGGAAGGGCAGCTGGCCAAGCTCCAGTGCTGGGACTTTTATAGCTGTGACTCTCTCAGAGAGCAGCCAGAGCTCATGTTAGGGTTGAAGTCTTTCTGCGGTGCAGCCATCTCTCATCTTCCTGAAATATTGTGGAAAGGGGAATAAAAAGTTCTCTTTCAGACTTGCTCTCTGTAACAATAATGGACTTCTTGAAAAACAAGTTTATAGTGATGCATAGTAGTAAAACTGAGAAGAATTCTAACTGGCTTACTCTGCTGTTGTATCTGCTGAGGCTGGTTGCATTAGAAGCAAGTATGGGAATATAGCAGCTGCAAGAAAGTTCATTGACAAAATCTAGGTAACTTTGAAGTGGGTTTTTTTTCCCAATTAACCCTTTCTTCCCTCCATTATTCCTCTCTCCATCCCTGTTTAGGCTAATAATCTTCCAAAAGCTATTGCAGCAGCCCACACCTTTCTTCTGAAGCATCCAGATGATGAAATGATGCAAAGAAATATGGCTTACTATAAGAGCATACCTGATGCTGAGGAGCACATTAAAGACTTGGAGACAAAGCCCTACGAGGTATGTTCTTTATTCAGAGGCTTTTGAAACTCATATGTTATTCCTCTTACAGTGTGAGATTCAAGGAAATAGCTGATCCATTAGCCCTCTGTATTTGTTGTCTTCACATTGATAGGATGTCAATTTGTATAGTAATCCGGACATGCAGAGACATCATTTACCGTATTTTACGTTCCACAGACTGGTTACTGCTGCTTTTCATTCCTGCCATTTTTTCAGAATCTCTTTGTTAGGGCTGTGAGAGCATACAATGGGGATAATTGGAGAACATCCATTTCAGACATGGAACTGGCTCTTCCTGATTTCTTCAAAGCCTATGACGACTGTACAGCAACCTGTGAAGGCTCTCGAGAGATCAAAGATTTTAAAGACTTCTATCTCTCTATTGCAGGTGAGTGGTTAGGGTGGAAACGACCCCAAAAGTGTATTTCAGTATAACCGTGGATTCACTGCAAACTGCTTGAATTCTGCTGTACTTTTTTTATCCCAGTATTATCAGTGAGGGCTGTCAGAAAATCAGAACAAATTGTTCTTAGGTTAACTTGGAAATTAATCACACTAGAATAAAATCAGTGTGTAAGTGATGACAACTACTCCACCCGGGTAGTGATAGTTATACAGAGAAGTCTCTTGACTGTCTTTTCACTATCAGTTTGACCACCTTTAAGGCTCAGTGGTTAGTTCTATCTCCTTGTAGTCCTGTCTTGTACCAAGCTTTCTGTATTTCTCTCAGCAGCACATGGACCTTATTTACACAAGAAAATAATGCAATACTCCAGTAAAACCTACACCGCAGGCTGCCTGTAGGTGTCAGTGAAACCTTAACTGCCTAGATCTGTAGAATTGCAGCTTTGAGAGGGTCCAAGTCTAGATTGTACTTCTGAGCAGCAAGGTCCAGATGTGTAGGAACCAGAAGAACATTCTAAGACTAGTGGGAGGGGCTATAACAATTCACGCTGTGCTATCTGTATCCCATGTTGTTGTTTTCTTCTTCTTTCTAGATCATTATATTGAGGTCCTTGCATGCAAAGTGCAGTGTGAGAGTAATCTGACACCTGTCATAGGAGGTTTCGTCGTTGAGAAGTTTGTGGCCACTATGTACCATTACTTACAGTTCGCTTATTATAAATGTAAGTGGGAACTTAATGGGCTTCATTAACACCGGGGTGACATGTGACAACTTTCATTCATAATGTTCCCTGCAATTTTAGAATGTAAGTGGTAGACTCCAGAGCCTGTGTTTTCACCTGTTCTGGGACAGAAGGTTTGAGCCAACTGGTGCGTTGTAGTTAACAAACATGGGAAAGAAATGTTATATATAGACTACATGCTCATAAAATTGTCCATGACAAAATAAATAAGGGCTGGATTTTGTCAAGGGCAGACCCCTCTGGTTTGAGTTGGTTCTGGTTTCACCTGGAATGTTTTCAGAGCTTAGATAAGAGGAGGAATTTGTTCATTTACCTTATCTGGATTGTTTTTTCCTGTGTGTTTATCAATTAGTGAACGACATGAAGAATGCAGCTTCTTGTGCTGCCAGTTATCTTCTGTTTGACCAGAAAGATGAAGTAATGAAACAGAACATGGTGTATTATCAGTACCACAAAGACAAATGGGGACTTACAGAAGAGGATTTTCAGCCCAGATCGGTAGGTGAATTACTTAAAACACCTTGTAGAAATATTTCAGATCTATCCCTGAAACTCATTGTGGGACAGGGTGGGAACTGGAGATTATCTATAGGTTCTGGTGTTAAACACATACTGGTTTGTTAAAAACTGTATAAAAAGTTGTCAATGGAGATGTACAGTGTAGTGTAGACAGTGAATGTCATTATAGCTCTTCCCTCTGTGTTGGAACATAGCATGATAGAATATAATACGACACGCTGACAAGTACGTTCATGCTGGTACTTGTTTGCCACTTGAGTGTGTTTATGTTTTATGAACCTCAGCAGCTGATCGCCAAAGTGAGATGAAAAGACCACTCTTGTGATCTTTTGTCAGTCACTTATTATTTGCCAACACGTAGTTGCCCACTTGCTTGTGGCTTGAGGGAACACCAGGGTTTGGCCTGGAGAAAAGGAGGCTCAGGGGAGACCTTGTTCTTGACAACTTCCTGACAGGAGGTTGGAGTGAGATGAGGGTTGATCTCTCAAGATGAGAGAAACTGGCCTCAAGTTGTGCTGAGGAGGTTTAGGCTGACCCTGAGGGCTGCCCAGGCCTAGCACTCCAGAGAGCAGTTGAAAAGCTGTGGACATGCATGAAGGACAGGGGTTAGTGGAGACCTGGCAGTGCTGAGGGAATAGTGGTACTTGATTTTAAAGATCTTTTCCAGCAAAAACGATTCGGTGATTCTTCGTGCATGATAAACTGAGTCCGTCTGTGCAGTGCTTAGGAGTATGGGTTTTTCTGTAGCAGCACTGCAGAGCAGTTCATTCAGGCACCTTATCGGTTGCACTGACTTGATAATTACACTGCCCTTCCTCAGCTCAAGTCAGATAGATCAGTCCAGTTGAGTTAAGTGGAGTTTTTTTGTGGGAGGCTGTAGAGTTACACCCAGTGCACCTTATCTGCACACTGGAACTCCAGGGCTACCAACCAAGAGAGAAGATGGTGAAAATCCGTTTGGTTCTTCCAGTCAGCAGTGAGTTTTCTTTGTCACTGCTTTTGGGAACAGAAATTGAAGGCAATATTTGATGGTGGTGAGAACGAGGGGCAGCAGCAGTATAAAACCGCAGACGGGTTTTACATAAATATGCAGAGAGGACAGAACAAGGGCCCTACACATCAACTCTGAATGTTTCATTGATAACTTCTACCACAGATAATTCAGTTCGAAAATACAAAATGTTCAATGCACACAGCTGTATTTTCTTGTACTTTGATCCACATGACTATGAACAGAAGCTGTTTGCTGTCACTTGCCATGAAAGCTGTAATGCCTCTGGTTTATTTTCACAAAGTGGTAGCAGGGTAACAGCAGCAATTGGCTCTGGAACTAAGCTTTAGATGATGTTGTGACAGAGGAAGTCTTTTCTTTCCTCAAAAAGAGTTAAATGGGACAATCAAAGTATATTATGGTTGGTATTAAATGTGAGAGTAGGTGACTGAGCTAAACTGCTGTCCAAGCAAGCAGCTGGGGACACGAGGACAAACAGGCGGTGACCCTGCAGAACTTCCTCAGGCAGACTCAGGCAGGCTGGTGAGTCATTCTCACACAGAAAAGCTCAGCATTTCTCTTTCCCAGAAGTGCCTGCTGCCATATGCCAGCACATGGGGAGACGGGGGCTTTCTGTGGTCCAGAGCCTGCTGGAATGCCAGCACAGGCTGCTTCTCTGCTCTGGCAGGCTCCTTCCTTACTCTCAGACTCGCCAATGCTTTGAAACATGAGAAAGAGGAAAGGACTTTTTCTTCTCACACTGACAGAGCCAGTGCTTACAAGGATCCACAACAGATGCTGGAGACGCTGCTTGCTTTTGTGCTGTTCCCTAATGTTACAACCCCTCCCTGGGATCTGCCTTCTACTCAGTCTGGGTCTGACTTCACTGGCAGTTTCAGGTGACACGTGAGGACACTCCCCCCTTCTCGCTACCCTAAAGTAACACACAAATCTTTTTTATTTTTTGGTAGGAGGCAGTTCGGTACCACAACATAACCACACTCCAGCTGGAAATGTATGACTTCGCAAAGGAACATTTGATGGATGACGATGAGGTGAGTTTTCTAGAGAGTCAAAAAACCAGCCATCACGTTAAAGTGAAAACAATATGTAGGTGGAATTCCAGGGTTTAGCTAATAATGGAAAACTGTTCTTGTAACCACAACTAATTAATCATAAATTTTTCTTTTGCAAATGGAAGATAAAACAAACATCAGGTACCATTTTTAAAAACACAGATGGTATCAACAGAAAGGTAAATATAATGCACTGGAGCCCATAAAACCAGAAAACCCACTTTGAATCCATTTTGCAGGCTGTAACACAGGGGGCAGAGGAATAGTGCGTGTGTGTGTGTGTATATTTAAACCCAGCATTTTTCCGGCTTTTTTTTTCCTGAAATGTTGTTTAAATTAGATTTAAATATCCTTATAATTTTGCCCAGAAGTAACAACCTGAAATAGTAATTTTTGTCAAAAGAAAGTATAATTATGTGTCATTCTGCACAGTAACATTCTGATCACCCAGTCCTGCTTCTTAAATAGTTGTAGTTCATGGCCAAACAGCATGTAATGACTACTGTTGGGCTGGAAATACATAAAGTGGGGTTTTTTGTGCAAGAAAAATAGATAAATTGTTGAAAGGCCATTTCTTTATCTCCCACAGTTGAAACTAAAGTATGAACCGTGGAGGCTTTAGATTGACTTTCATTCTGCTTTGTTTTCAGAACCTTTCATTTAAAAGTTTAAAAGAAATCTGCTAGTGATGGAATAGTTCATTGCTGGCATTGGCAAAGTTCAGTTGTGGCACAGGGCAGGGTCTTTGTAATAAGCACCACTGAGGTCTTTTGTGATTAGAAAAGGGAAGATGGTTTATGCAAAAAACCAAAAACAGGGTTATGGTTCATAAGGGTGTGAGATACTTGAGAACATTTTTATATTCCTTTGTTGATTTGGGCTTTGCCTGTAATGTTTTCTTAGGCATAAACTTGTCATTTTTTTCCTTCTTTTTACTATCTACTGCTTCAAAACACAGGAATTAGTAGTTCAGGAAGGGGAGAAGCAACCCATTGGGAAGGCTTTTTCCAGATGTTGTTAGAAGAAGTGATTAAGGAAACATCCTCTAACAGGGTGTATAGAAGAAACAAGTGTTCCTTTGCTGGCACTTCTGTAGCCCATTCACCAGTGCCACTACCAGTGACCAGGAGGGAATTAGAGTGGAAACATCAATTAAGTTTTGGGGGAAGTGACAAACATGGAGCAGGAATAGCACAAAGATAAAATCACTGTCTTGCCCTTCGCACTTTACGGCAGCACCTGGGAGTGTTAGTGGAAGTTTTGTTCTTTTTAGTATTTCTCCTGACATGGATAGAAAAGTTTATTCCATAGGAATGCAGAAAACTGATGAAAAACCCAGATAAGACGTTACAGTAAAAGCTTGGTTAAAAATTGGAAGGATGGAGGTAACCTCTCTTTTTATTACACTCTTCATTTAAGTCATGTGCAACTTGGACTGTACTTTCTGTGAGTTACTGTGGTCCATGTTTACTGGCTGTGAATTTGCTTGAGGGCCAACAAGCCTGTAAAATAATCTGCAGGAAAAAAAAATGAGAATAATTCTCTTTCCTTGCACAAAGTGTAAAGATTGATGTGGCAAAAGGATTTCTTCCTGTGGGTTATGAAATTATTCCCAAGTGGACTTCTCAGCACTGCCGTATCCCAGTTCATCCATGTATCTTTTTAAATCCCATTAGCAAAGCGAGTGAGAACATGCGGCTTCTTCCAATACTGGGGTAATTGTAGAGATCAGAACATGCAGTAATGATTTCTGCGTATGTCACTACAAGAAATACTGTCTTGCTCATGTTTATGAATGGGTTTTTTTCCACAAGGAAATTAAAAACTCCAGTTCAGACATGTAACCCAGCAGAGGTGACAGAGAATATTAATGCCAAGTAGCTACGAATTACTTTTCCTTCCAGTTTTCCAGAGTGACGTTAAAATGACATTACACAGTGTTGACATCTTAGCTATGGACAGGCAAGCTTTTGCTTTGTTCATATATATGATTCATAAAGACTGCTAGATACAACCTTCCACAATTTAAGTAGCAAACTGAAATGCCATTAAGAGCCAGATGCTCTCTAGTGCAGGTGTAACTTCATTGCTGCAGTAATTGTATGAGACATGTTTCTGGCCCGTAAAATGCTCTGGAAGAATTATTCTTTCCAGTGATAGCTACTTAGCTCTTCTGAATTACCTAAGAACCACAATATTGAACAAATCCCTCCCTAAAATCATGTGAAGGTGCGTCACACTGTGGACTAAGTACCTGCAAAATAAACAAAATGAGGGCCAAATAGTTTTACTGCGCAGAATTGAGGGACTTTTTTTTTTCCCCTGCTAGAATGTGAAGAATGTCCAGCCTGGTCTGTACTGCTCATAGAGGATCTGTGAGGGCTTTGAGGTGGTCACAGTGAGCTGTTGTTTTAACTGAAGGTTAGATCAAGGAACTTTCTTCTGGTTGAAGGCTGAGTAAACCTTTCAGGCTGAGCCATTTATTGAGACACATGTCGCTGTTATCCAGAAGTAATGCGTGTGTCCCCAGAAAACCACTGGCCGGTGGGCTCTCTGGTGGGCACTTGCACCAGGCCCATAGGGCACATGTCCACCACAGTGTTCACTCTTGCAAGATAGTTACTTGTCTTTGAAGAAAATCCTCTGGTTTTCATAATGTAATTCTTTGTCACTACTCCCATAAGTTACTCAAAGTACTTACTGGGGCAATTACTCATTAGTTACCTTATTAGACTTCATTAGTTACTCATTAGACCTCTTCTCACAAAGGCCATCCCTGCAACCTTTCCCACTACCACAATATTGCCACCTACACCCAATATATAATGGAATCAAATCTGTTGCTCTCACTGTTGAACACATTTTCGGTCATTAAAGTCTTTGAACTTCAGCAAAGTCTGAGTTTTTGCTGTGAAAGACATCTGGGGGGCATTTTTGTGGGGTAAATATTTTCCTTACAGATTATAAGGTCACAGATTATAAGGAAATGAAGTTGCAGCCAATTCTACTTGCTCTGTGTATTGTCTCTTAAGGCTCAGTTTGTTGGATGAGGAGGATAAAAGGCTGCTTAGTCATTCTGTGTAATGCCATTAGCAGACCTACATGGCACGGCTGAATTGAGAAAGCTTGTTTTCACTTTGAACTTTTCCAATCCACGCTTGAGAAAGACCAAACAGAGTTTAGGTGGAGGCAAGGACCCGTGAACTATTCATTTTTGCTATGCAGAAGGCAATGCTTAGTCTTTGCAACTAGTGGTGAAGTGCCCAGATCTGTCAGCGAGCAACACAAGTGCTATTATTTCCTCCTACTTTTAAATGCTGTTATCAAAAGAAAAGTTGTCGTTGGACTATCAGTCTCAAGTGGTCCACAACTTGAGTCATGTCTGGGTAGCTTTTCTTCTTGGCTGTTTATTTGAGTAACTGGCTAGGAGACTCCAAACTACACATGTTTCTTCTAAAAGGTTGTGTTTTGTGTGTGTCAATGCAACTTTTAATAATATTGCATAAGGAATGCCCGGCAGCAATCTCTGGCCTAATGTTTGCCTTGGTCTTGGACACTCAGCTTGTGGTAATAAGGGAAAGGTTGTGCATTTTTTCTCCTTGTTGTATTGTATGTTAACAATTTCCTAATTTAACAGGTGCTTTGAGGATTTCGTTGTCTGTTTAAATACCTGACAAAGTACAAGGGAATTTGCTTTTTAAGGTCTGTGTATCACTGCAGTTACTTATAGAATCGTAGAATCATTAGGGATTGGAAAGGACCTCGAAAGATCATCTAGTCCAGTCCCCCACGCTTGTCCTATCTCTGTATGAGCCGTTTTCTTGCGTTTTACAGGCTTCTTGTGCTACCTTCTGTATGAAGTGGGCTAAAAAGTCATTATTACCATTGATGTTTGGATTAATTTTGTTAGAATTTTCAACTGATTTTGCAGCAGAGCATTAACTTGTTTCTGTTACATTTCATCTTTTCTAGGGTGAAGTTGTGGAGTTCCTTGATGAGCTGTTAGAAGTGGAGGAAAAGAAAGAATCCTGATGGTGTGAAATCACTATGAAGAATTTCACAGAAGTGGAGAAGACTGACCATTGCTCCTTACTGTTACTTTTGGTCACCTGTAGTTGCAGTTAGATATACCTCAAAGCTGCTCCTTTTACACTCACAAGATCCGTTCCTCAAGGATCACTCCCATGCTGCACTGGCGTTTCTGTGAGCACGGCTTTTTGCTGTGCATTTACCAAGTTGGTGCACGTGGGGTTTTCCTCTTTCCTGTACACAAATGCAACAAACAGATGAGTTGTGGTTTTTTGGGCTAACACTAAGGTTCCTTATTTCAGCACTGTTCTACTAAGTTGTAATGGTGCTGTTGTGCGAAGCTGAAGAACTTCTGTCAGAGTACAAACCATGGAAGGTGTAACGGTTCCTTTAGACTTTCTGAGTTATGTTTGTATTATTTATATATGACGTTTTTTCTGTGATGAATAAAGTGATACTGAATACGTTTAAACAGCTGAAATATTATTATTAACAAAGCCCAACTAGTGATCTTAGTAAGAATTGCTTAAGGAATTCTGTGAGCAGCGTCGATGTTTCTTAAAAATTAAAAACCATTATGTGAATTTGAGGTCACTTAGAACTGAATAATAAATGAATCCTTCTTCCTAACAATTCTTATTCTCTCTGTTGAAACAACTTGTGGTTCCTGTGTGAGGTGGGGCCAATCTTGTGAAAAATAATGATGATCTATGTATTTAGTATTCTGTTCTGTAGAGCAGTTTGCATGGGGGTTTTTTCAGTCTGGTAGGGCTATTATCTGCATAGTTTTCATCCAAAAGTAAGTACCGGTGGAGACAGAGGCAATTTGAAGTGGATTAATGAAAAATATTTGCATGTGAATTGCTGATGTTTTTATTAACTATATGGCTTAGTCCAGAAGTACTTGGAAAGCCCTAAAAATACTCTGTTAAAGATGAGTAGTCACGAGACTGCTGAAGAGCAGAAATGTTATTGACTCCAGAGATTATCCCAGATTTTGTCATTTGCTTTCGTCTTTAGTATTTAAGGATCACGTCCAGCAAGTGGTTTCATCCCCCTAACAGCAAGGGGAGACAAGCATTCAGCACATTTATGACTGAAACCTAAATCAGCTGAAGGAGAGGAAGTTGCAAAACGACTTTAGATTTTTAAGAAAGCAAGTTCTATCTACTTTGGCTTTCCAGCCTGTGTAGGACAACTCCAGATTTCCTCCTCAGGAGTTCAGCCAGGTATGTTAAGGTCATAAGCCTAAATAACTTCTTTGATACTCCACCTTTCCAATCGTAGAATCCCACCACTGAAGGGCACGTTGGAGGTGGGTGTTTCCCAGTTACATTGCCTTCAGTTTACAACATGCATTTACCAAACTGACTTAAGGGCTCTGCCAAGCACCCACTGTTGTCTGGCTGGTTGTTTTCTGTGGTGTCTCAGCTCTTGCGTGCTGTGTCTCTAGGCACTGTAGTGCAAAACCTTACAGTTATCCAAGAGAGATGCCTCCGATTCAAGTTCCTGGGCCTGAGGTTTTGCATAGCTATGTATCTTGTGTGGAAAAAATGGGTACATAAACTTCTAATCAGACTTTCCTTGTCAGTGACATAAGTAGCACAGTAGGTACAAGATGAGAGAAAATCAGTTCCAGGATCAGTTTGGTTTTTCACCCGGAATTATTTCTTTCCAGTTAAAGAACTCCTTCCCCTCTTCAGGCATAATTGTCAGAGATGGTCATAATATTTTTTTAAAGAAAAAAGCACGTGGTAAGATGCTGTAATATTTTCATTCCACCGGTAAAACACTGAGCACCAGAGTTAACCTGTTTGTGATACATTTTACTTCGATAGGTGACACTGGGGATACATTTAGCACCTAAGAACCCTATTTTTTCCCTTTCATCAAACAGTTAGTCAACCACTGCAAGTCTCTCAGGCATTATCAATTTTCTGGTGAGCTTATGATTCTGTCTTTAAGGCTTCCTTGAGGGGAATCTCTTCACGTTCAGTCATTTCCTCAGGTCTCAACCTCACAGCTAAACTCCCCTGTGGTTGTGCCTGCGCCAGTGGGGGCTTCATGATTTCCTAAGATGCCCATTAGCCAGTGATCTATTTTTTCTGAAGCCTGCATTAAGTCAGAATGATGTCCTTTACCTTTCCATTTAACTTGAGGAGGCAACTGATACTCCTGTGGCCTCTAGAATGGCACTGCGATCCCCTTTTCACTGCGTTCAAATGTCTGGATTTTTTTCTGGCATTCTTAATTTCCACCACATAACAGTCTCAAGCCAGTTCAAGCTTAGTAAGTACAAGCAGTGCTCAAACCCTTGTTCTTTTCTAATGAGAAATAGCTAGTCTTCCAGTTCTTCAGTATTTATTGTGGGTTTTTTCAGCATTCTCAGGTTCTTCTAAACTGATTTTTCAGTTGCTGCTGCTAATGTTTAATGCCAACATTTACATGTGATTGTAATAAATCAGTGTATTTTCCTCCACTTGTCTGATCCTGCCAGCAGTTCTTGGGAGGCTGCGGGAATAAGTTTTTTGTCTCCCTTCTGCCACCCCAAACCCTGGGCAAGAGAAAAGAGATTCACAGGTTGGAAATCAGTGTTGTCTGACAGACTGGGCTAAGAATGGAACCCTTTTCAAATTAATATCTGCTCTTGCAGATAGTAATTCCTCATGTATTATTGGTTTCTTGCTAATTCATCCTCATAAAAAGCAAGTCATTTAAAAAGGAAGAAGGGTGGTAGTGACTTTTCTCCTTGAAGTTTTCTATTCCATAAAACAGCATTACAGGCTCCACATTATATGTCTCAGCAATTCCAATTGCCAATAAAGTCAGCTATGAAAAACAAATACTTTTAGAATTATCAGTTCTGACAAATTCAATGGGAATTCAAGAGTCCTGCTGAGCCCTTTCATTCGCCAAAGTGGTTCTGCAAGCTGACCTTCATTACTTCTGTTGACAAGGCATGAGCCAAAAGCACATTCAAATTCTTCAGTTTTCCAGAGCTTTACTGCCTTGGAATGCTAAAATACATCCCAAAAGTTAGTTGGATGCTGTTCTCAGTTCACCTGGAAAGCCTGTCTGACCAAGGAGGTACTGTTTCTTACTTCCCAGAGTTAGTTCGAGGTAGAATAAAAAGGGAGTCTCCTCAAGAGACCTTCTCAACCCTCCTCTTGGAAATGCTATAGCATGTCTTGCATTACAAATCTGTTTCTCAATCAACTGTTGGCCACTAACACCCACCATGTATCTTCACATCCTTTACTATAACTTACTGGTCTATATAGATAATGAAAGCAGACTTAGAAAATCTTTCAGTTGCTGGAGAGTTTTCATGACGAATGGTTTAAGTAACCTGTAAATTACACAGCTCTGAAAATGGAGTTGTGAGTAGACAAAGATTTGTTGGATTATAAAAGTACAAGTGTTTATTATGGCTGGTTCTGAGAATAAACAGTTGCCTGCATATGCCAGCTACTATGGAAATACGTTTTTAAGTTCTAATACGAGCTGTAAACCAAAGCTACTTCAGTTAAAAAAATTCAATACTTAAACTGTGGGGAGAAGCAGTCAGTGCCAGAGAAAACATTCCCATTTAATAATGTTTGAACATAGAGCTGTGATGCAGTTTGTAGCAAGGCAGTGAGAAAAACCCACAACTAATCCTTCATTGCAGCTGTCTGAACTTTTGGTTGTCTGCCATACTTTAAACAGCGACTTCTTTTTTCTGGCGACTCCAAGACTTGAATGACCCAGTGTGGAGAGTTTAAGCTAGATACAAAAAAGACGTTAAGTAAGGCATGGCCCAAGTAAGGTGGGTTGCACGCCCTAGCAAACCAGGGTTTGTATCTTATGTCCTCTTCAGTGCCTAGGAAAAAGTATTAAAATAAATAGATACCCTTTACTTATGTATTTATTTTTTGCAAGGAAATATTCCACAGTTTAGACACTCATCTCTCCTCCTTCCCCTCTTCTCCGTCCTTAGAGAACCGATGATATATAGAAAGTAAATTCTGTGAAAGGTTCTGAATTTTTCACTTTACACACACTAACTTTTTCTGTAGAAAAACTTGCTAAGTTCTCTTTGATTGTATTTAACTTTTTCCTCCCTTTGATGGGTCTCCTGGGTAGAAGCAGCAAGAAGCAACAGAAGTGCTTTCCACCCCCCCTCCCCCTGAGTAATTCTTTTGTGCAGTAATGGAACTTGCTTACTTTCAGGTGGAAATACGAGGGTGCAACTTTATGCAGCTATTAAGTTTAAAGGAAAAAAAAATGGGGCTTTCTGGCTTTGCCTCAGTCTCACTACCCCTTATCTGAAAAAGCATTAAGCATTTACGTCTTACCCTGAATTGGTGGTAAACCTGAGCTTCAGAAGGTTACAATACTATGATTTCAGAGAATGATACATGAATATGAAGCTTAGGGACATGGTTTAACAGTGACCTTGGAACAGTTGTGTTAAGGGTTGGACTTTTTTCCAACCTAAATGATCCTACGATTCTAAGAGTGTTATCACAGAGCAACAGATCAGTCTGTGAATGATTAGTTGTCACTGTCACAAAATCACTCCCACTCAAGGTATTTCCCCCTTTCCTTTTTCCTTTCCTAAATTCAGCCCACAGCTGGCACATTCATCTCTTCATTCCTGTGGTAAGTAACTCTTTTCCTACCATGTTTAGAACTGTTGTCATCTTCAGATTTTGTATTTACAGGGGTATATTTGTTGTTCTTCATCCTTACTGTCTTTGATCAGTCAGGCTTTGCACACAAAAGGAAGTTTCAGTCAGATGTATTGTTCATGGGCTGTTTATCCTCATCTGTTTATTACTTTTCCCAAACTCCCCAAATCATTCTGCTGAAATGAAAACCATGAGTGCAAACAGATGCTGATGCAAAAGGGAGTAGATGGTCTCCTGAAGCAGAACAGAGCTGACAGCTGAATCTGAACATTTTGCAGCTATTTTTTTTAATGTCAGAGTGTCTTCTGCAAGAGTTATCCAAGTGACGGGCCTGTCCTTTATCCGCAGACATGTGGGAAAACTGGACGGTTTGCACAAGAACACACACAAGTGCTTCCTTCCCCTTTGTTTTGGCAACCTGGTTTTTATTTAAATACCTCCAAAGCATGATGTTAATGTACACTTTCTTCTGCTTCATGGATAACAAGTATCTCTAAGTGTCAAACAAGATCCGTGTACAATTTGTATTTGTAAATATACCTTCAAGTCTTGTATTCACGTGTTCCATTCCTGAGCCAAATAGCATTGACTTTTCATTTGGAATGATGCTGCACAGATCTCTAACACATACTGTGCCTTTCAGCTAAACAACAATTTTTATGAATGTTCATGTGTTTATTTTTCAGCCCTATTTCCATGAGATTACAGGCAGTAGGTTTTAGCTGAGTCAACAGTCTCCATGAAGTTCCTTGATGCGAAATCCTTTTGGTTTGTTTGTCCTTTGAAAAGATTAGTGCATTAAAAAATACTTTGCAACAGAAACTCTATGTTACTTCATAGTCTAGAATGCTTTAAAAGCACAAAGTCATGCATAGGTCAGAGAACACAGTATTTACAAAGCTGTACAGTTTCTGTCCGTCCTTTATTTACGGTGGCTCTTGCCAGGCACTTAGATTATTCAACCTTTGCCACTCTGAGGTCACATTCTCCAAGATAAATGCATAACCAGCATCTAAAACGGCTTTGTTTGCCTTACCAGTGCTGAGGTTCATGGGTGTGTATGATGGCCCCAATCCTGCACTCCATTTCATAAAGTCTACCTTCCATGGAGTTGGAGACGGTTACCACTGTAACCCAAGGCAGAACATCAAAATGGCTGAGCTCCACCCTATCACCTTTTCTTACTCCAATACTTTGATGTGCTTGATTATGGGTGAATTTTGGCAAAGGCTGTACAATAGAGTGGCAGATGGATTTTATTTCTGACCTGCAGATTATTCATAGTTACCAGTCTTTCCCCTGTTTATTCAGAAAGATAAGGAAGAGTATTTCCTACTAAATTCACCAGAACTATGTTAAGGGATTCTAGCAAACATCCTCCTCTCTCCCTGTTTATTTTCAGTACGGTTGGAGAAGCCTCTGTGGTTTTATGCCAACAGTCAGTCTAAAAGCCAAGCATTTGCGTTTTATCAACTGGAAACGGTCTCTCTCTCGGGTTTGCTTTATCTTTAAGAGCAGCACCATAAGCAGCATTCAGAATGGATACCCATCTCCCACAGCCAGTGTCCACCCCAGACAGTGAAAGAGTGGAATTGTGAAATCTGTCCTTCCTCAGAGTCTCTATGGCAGAAGTTTTATATGTGGCTTTTGTTGCCAGAGGCACTGCTGGCTGTGAATTAAAATTCAGTATCTTGGTCCATTGCTTTTGTGTCCAGAAAAGTAGTCAACCCTGTACAGGGTTCCCCTGGAAAGTACTTCATTGCTGTTTCGCTCTGTGGTGAGAAGCTATGCGTCCCAACAGCTGGAATCAGAGGTGGTCTGATTCTTCTCTGCTGATACTCAAGGTAATATGGTGCTTACAGTATTCTTCAAATTCCAGGGAGACACTGTGATTTCCATAAAAAGACTAATACAGGAATGGCACTGCTTGACTAAGGCTAAAAGAACACCTTCCAGAAAAATAGCCACACTCTTGGCTCGTTAAAGTCACACTGTTGAAGAGAAGTCCCTTAGTAATCACTGCAACACTGTCCATTAAAGCAGGGTAGCATAGAGTTTTTAAGTCGTGTCAGGTAATAATTTGTTATGGTGGTTTATCCCAACCAGCTCAGGCAGGTTCTAAAAAAAGGAACAAACATCAAATGTGTGGTTGCTCCAAAAACATCCTTTTCCCTTCGTCCCCTCATGCTTTTTCCCTCTTCCACTAAGAATAGACCAAAGCGGCCTGACCAGCCCTGCCATTACATTATAACCAAGTAACATTGAAATTAATCAATTAATTTGTTATTAATAGGAGAAAAATGTAAAAGTGGAACAAATTGTAGATGTACTACCAAGCACACTGTGCCCTGTTGGTGTCTCCAAAAGACCCTTGTGAGAAAAATGTGCAGAGTCTTTAGATCTGAAAGGTCAGACACACTGAACTGGGATTTCAAAAGGATGAAATCTTTCCTGTTTTCTACATCTTTTCACATTCTCTGGTTTTTTTCTTCTGCTGTCTGCACTGCTGGATTTTAGCATCCATGAGTCGTATGGTCCTTCTAGCATCAATATGGTTTCCTTCTGATCTCTGTCAAAAGAGCCCTGGTTAGACTTTCTGCATTTCGATGTGCTGGTGGTGGTAGTGGTGGTAGCAGTGATGTCTGGGTTGACACCTGCCGTTTAGTTTATAGACAGAATTTTTCTGCTGCCGTTTTTTGAAAAACCACACAGCCAGTATAGCTGCAACCAGTAACAAGCAGAGAAGAATCACAACTACTGCTATGATAGCACCTTTACTGGACTTGGGACAATCCTCTCCCTCACATGGCTCAGAAGTGGGGACAGGTTTTTCTCCAAGGCCCTGGGTGAGATTTTCTTGCTCAGCTAATTCCTGGGATGATGTGTTAGCAATGAGATCTGGAGCTGCTGCGGTGGTTGCTACTTGTGCTGGATAGGTGGTTGTTTCTTTTGGTTCTGCACATGGAGTGAGATCAGAGGGGCTAATGGTCACAGAGGATTCTGACGTGGACACAGTGAAGCTGGTTATGTCGAACAGAAGCGTTGTTGTATCGCCTTCCTGAGTCACAATTTCCAGAGGTGTAGTTGGGTGGTCCCATGCAGCATCATCAGAACCTCTGCTCACACTTAAGTTCTCCAGACCACTCACTGATGTAAGTGGTACTGGTGTCTCTTTGGCCTCTTCAACATCCATTCTTGTGGTTGCTGCCACTATCTGCGTTAAACCTTCCTCTGGAGCTGGGCTACCATTGCCCAATTTTCCTACTTCAATATGATTTGGTTGGTCAGTGGTGAGTACGACATCATCTTCTGTTCCCATAGAGCCATCAACCTTATCCCCTTCCTCTTCATCATCCCCTACCACTTCTTGAGTGACTGGATAGCCATCTAACCACGACTCATCGGTAATGGCAACTGCATTGATCTCTGCCTTTGTCTCGTTAGTTGTGAGAATGGGTCCAATTGGGAAATGCTCACTGTCATAAAACATTTTGCCACCAGGCTCATCATAGGCTGCCTTCACTCCAATGTGGTTATCACGTTCTGAAAACTTTGCTTTAGTGGCATCATCTATCCCCTTCTCTGATTCAGGCTCACTGAGAGTCTCTGATGGAAACCAAAATAAGTTTTTCTGGCTTAGGAGTGACACAGGGGACTCAGTTGGTGCCCTGCTTCCTTTTTCAGAGTTGTCTGTGTCCTGAGTAATGCTTTTGGTATCTCCAGTTCTTCCTTCCTCTGAACTTTTACTGAAGGGGAGCTGTGCCAGCTCAATTTCCTCTTTGCCATCAACATGATCGTTGTCAACAATAGGTATTGATCTGTCATCAGGAAAGTTATCTTCATAGTCAATGTGTGCCTCAGTTTCATCTAGAAACATTAAAAAAACCACAAAAGCCAACATTTAATTTCTCCGGAAAGGCTCCAGGCTCATTTGTTGCAAGAAGGCAAGAAAGTGCAATGATGAGTTACTCTTAAGGTAGTATTTTTCATTCAGTGCTACTCTGTTTTTGAAAACGGAATGGGTCTCCATAAGCTCATAGTCAATATAAAGAGTTTTCTAAAAATCAGGATAGGTGTCAACGCTAACTGCTAGTGTCTTTCCAGATTAAAAAAAAAAAATCTATAAAAGTTAGAAGACTTTCTTCAATTGCTTGTTGTTTTCTCAAGCCTTCACTCCCCCTCAAGTGATTCTTTCTGCTAGAGTTCAGGAAAAATTTTCATTGCATCAAAGGAAGACATGGATATGGAGAGAAAGGTGTAACAAAAACTAATCAGTTGCTAATTGGACATAAAAAAATTCAAAACTGAGTGCAACAGAGGGGTGGATTATCACTTGAGCTTGAATTAGAAATACTGCCCATGCCTCAGCAGACCCATCACTCACACAGAACAGACATGACTCAAAGCATGAAATTAAACGTTTGAATCTGGATGAAATAATGCATTGTAATTTATATTTCTTTCACTCTTCTAAAAACCTTAGCTCAATGAAAAATTTTCCTAACTAGACGAGGTAGTGGATTTGCAGCTCACACAAGTTTTACTCCGCAGAAGGTTGATGTAATTGCTGAGATTTATGCTGGCATTCAAAGGCCTAGAAAATAGCCTTGGGATATGGAAAATAAAACAAACTGAATCATGGTGAGACTTTCTCTTTTTAAGAGAGTGTTTAGTCTTTCATGAAGACAGTGAAGCAACAGACATGGCATGACATGGGAAACGAGGAATTAATAGGAGAAGGTGTGTTACAAATCAATGTGTTCATAAAACCTTATCTTTTCTTGTCTTTTTTTATACTCAACCAACTTTGAATCACATTTTCTTCTGGGGCCCACCTCAATTTCCAAATGAGTCACATTCTCCTTGGAGACTGCTTCCCAGACTTCTGGCAGAGCCATATTTGGTCTACTCTTAAGAAAGATTAGAAATATTGTCAAACCAGTCTGACCAAAACCACTTACCAGTGATACAGCTTACATCGGCTTACTTTTTGCCAGAACAGCTTAAGCTAGGTGCCTGATCAGAATGAGAATTAGCAAAAGGTATTTTTCTTGGAATAGCATTTGGATCTACCAGAAACCAAAGGAATTATGCAGAGGAAACCAAATTATGTGACACAGCCTGCAGAGAGTTAACGTCTTTCTGAAAGTTCTCAGGCTGGAGAACTGGACATACTCAGCAGGTCCTCTCATCTCACAGCAAGGGTGTAGGGTGAAACCTGTGCACAATACAACAGTAGCAACAAAAGACCTCTCTCTCTCTCTGAGTCCTGGTGCCCTCAGATACTCAAATAATCCTCTAGATTCTCTCTGTCCTCTGCAAAAGCAGGGAAAAATTTACATCTGGTACAAAAATGATCTAACAGACAGGGGAATCCAGCTCCTAGAGTGGAAAAGCTTCCTGGTAGGACTCACTTTTCTAATTCATCCTAAAATCTTTTCCAACAGTATTTCTGGCTTCTCTTAATGAACTCTGAATGCCAAAGCATTTTAGCAGTGTACATACGACACTCCGTGTGGCACTGGCCATTGATATGTAGCACTTTCACTAGTCATCCCATGCTAGTCTCAGCTTCTCTCATCTCACTTCACTTCCACTTCAGAATTTTTCTACCTAGTGCTCTCTTTGTGTGGAAATGGTGCCTCAAATAATTTTGTTCTCTACCACCCAGAGATCCTGCTAAGAGCTGGATGTATATGAACTGGAAAATTCAGCATCTCCCAACTGTGGTGGTCATTGTTTCCTTTTTTTGAAAGGAATCACCACACCGGTATGTTTTCAGCAGCATATTTCCTGTCCCTCTGGTTTCACCACTCATTTACTTGTCAGACTACAGTAATCCATCTAAGGACGAAGCACTGATTTTGCGTGATCGCATTCTAGTGCATGAATCTATGAATAAAAACTATGTTCATCTGCTTGTGTTGTTTCCTGCAGGTGGATTCGTTGATTAGCAGTATGAATCAGCAGCTAGTATTGACCAGTATGGATCACTGGGAATGCTTAATAACTATAGCAATATACTTTTTATAGAATTTGAAGGTCTTCCCCTTTAGTGCCTCTCATGCTGTGTACTTGCAGCCCTTTAGAAGAAAGTCCTGTGGAGGCACATCAGGAAATAGGATGAGCTTCCAGGAAAATGTGAGTCCTCAGTCCATCAGAACATATTAAGGGTTTGTTGAACCATCAGTCAAGTCTCCATTAGACCTGCTGTCTTTGGGCCTGATCCTGCATGTATAGAAATGAATCGGTGCTTTCTTAATGCCAAGCTGAGGAAAGAAAAAGCCCATTGTGGCCTAAAGAGAGCCTGAGATTGGAGCTCATTACGCGCTGCTCGTCACCACATAAGGGAGTCTTGTTCCTTCTGACAATCAGATTGTGGCTCAAGCTGTAAAGCTGCTGTAACGTATTTTCCTATGCAATCTCCTGTATTTGTATAGTTTATAGCAAAGACCATCAACATAACTAATGTTAGTGTATGGGATGGCAGAATGAAAGCAGCTATTGAGGTCTCTAAACCATCAAAGGGAATGGAGACCCCCTCAATCTGCAGCTTTGATTTATATGATCCTGCATCAACTCACACAGTAATAATACTCTATTCTTTCTTCTGGGCCTCAGACCTTCGAATGGGTCTTGGACTTGTGAGTTTGCGTTACCATGACAATCTTTTAAATCAGCTCTGAGCTTGATTTTCCAAGAACAGATTGCATTACTTTTGCAGTTCTTTTTGCTCACCTCCTCAGCACTTTCCTGAGCTTTCCAGTTCCCTGAAGTTTAGCCTCAGTACTGGAAAGCAATGACCAAAGTAGATTCAGCTCCACCTCTTATCCAAATAGTTGTAACTTTTATTTACACATATTTTTAAAACAGCTACCAACTGACTGCAAAGTGGCTTCATCTCCCTCCCTGTACAGGAAAGTTGGGTTTTAAGAAGAACCAGCATTGAAATTAATTAGTCCACAACTAAAATCTTTCTATATCTGCTCATTGTTTAAAAGCTGTGTAGATCTGGAGCACAGGGACATGGTTTAGCAGTGGGCTTGGGACAGCTGGGTTAACAGTTTGGCCTTTTTTGGTCTTTTCCAATGTAAATGACTCTATGATTGTTACAAGTCTACCCTCATCTGGAAGACTCAAAGATCAGGCAGTTTTGATTCAGTGTCTGGGGGATTTCTGAGGTTGAAACAAACATTTTACAGCACTGGATGCTGAAATAGCTTGTGAAATTCAATTAAAAGGTAAAATCTTTGTAATTTACCTTTGTCCTTTCTGGGAAAGACCGAGCCCTGAAGAGCTGTTATCTCCTTCAACATCTGATCCTAATGCTAAAAGAGTGACCAAACATGGAGACAGGCAAAACCAAGAGCCTGGTTTTCCACACAGGATCAGTTTAATTTTTCCTCTAGATAACACATTGGCATCCCAGCTCTATTTTGAGCATTTCTATTTTGGACCACCATGCAGGGTGCTGCATATTTTGTGGATGTATTTTTGGAGTGCAGGAAATTGAAACTTGATTCTAAGGGTCTTTTCCAGACTGAATGATTCTATGTACACCATCATCATAAACATTTCTACCATATAAAAACATCTTTATTCTAAGCATGACAAGGCATTAACAACACGACAGCTCTCTTTACAGGTGGGAAGGAAAAGAGCAGATAGGTCTAAGACTAGTGAGATTTTTTGACTACAGTTCACTTCAACGAGACACATGAACACACTTCTCTCATATCCATCAGAGTATGACAGACAGGAGCTATGTTGCCTTTTGATTTTTTCTGCAACAGCTACAAGAAGGAGGATGATTTTTGTTCTAGCAGAAAGCCTGTTAATATAAACAAATAATCCATCATAATTTTCTAAACTAATCCAATTTGGCAGAATCAGTTCATGGCAGATCAATACTTTACATTAATCTAACACAGTCCTGAAAACAGAACCAAAGTTTGTCATGACAATTGTTTTGACAGGCCACAGACATGTCTTGGTGCTGATTTGATCTGTCTGCCACAACTCTCCCTTTGTGCTCTGAGAAGAAAAAAACCCAAAAACATTCCCAAATAAGATCAAACACCACAGACGTTTTGCCTGCTAAAAATAAAAAGAAAAGAAAAATAATTAAATGGTGTATGTACCACATGAATGTGACTCAATACTGTTCTTGAAAACTCAGAAAGTAATATTTGAGATAATAAAAATAGATGATCCAGGAAATAAGACTGGGAACTGCAGATGAAGCTTTGGAGTTGGTCAGCCTAATCCTCCTAGCACTGAAATCAGAACTGTGATTCTCAGTGTGGAAATGTTAGACCAGCTGCGAACACATTAGAAAAGAGATGCAGAAGATATGACCTCTCCTACCATAAACTTAAAGCTGGAAAAACCCAAAGCAGCCAAAGGAAAATGATAAAGAGATGAAATTCTTCTTAGCCTGCTTTAAGGGCAGATATGTGATGGGATCCTGCTCTAGCAGCGGGGCTGGACTAGATGATCTCCAGAAATTCTTTCCAACCCCTACCATTCCATGATTCTATGATTTCCCAGGCACCTAATGTGTCCTCTCTTTGGGAAACAAACTTTTGAGGACGTAGCCTAATGCCACGCAGTCCTCACTGAAATGTTCATCCTTCTGATGCTGAACATATGGATCATTTGGGGAAGACAAAAAATTAGCAATGGTCATGTTACTTTCTGTGCCTGCAGACAGCCACACCATAACACGTGTAGATCTGCTTCCTGACCTTCCCACAATGTCAAACTTGAGGACAGATTTTGTGAAGCAAATGTGTTCTCTCCACAGAAACAGAAAAAACAATAAAATGCAGAAAAACATGTATTTCCCTGTTCTCTGCTTAAGGTTCCTTTGTTAGGTTGAATATCGCTGTGTTTCCAGCTAGAACACAGAGTCTTTTCATCATGAGAAATCGCAGGAAGCACTAACTATACAGAGACACTTTTCTTTTTTCAAAAAGCACCTTGATTAAAGTCCATTACCTGGTGTGTGCAATGTGCTCTAAAACCAATTTCTAAATGACTGTCTTCTCAATTTCTCTCTCGCTTTACTGTACCCAAAATCCACTTACTGTTACCCCTAAACCAACTCTCTTCAGTTATGCCTGCAGCCAAGTTTTGTCGGGGAGTTCAGATTATACTGATGCATAACACTTCTTTTTTCATTTGATTTACTAACTGTGTGGTTGCACACTTACAACCTGGGAGCCAGAACGGACTGTTTCCCTTCCAACTGGATCAAGACGAAGAGGAACAATGATCACAAAGCTACTTCAAAGAATGTTTAAGTGCTATATTTAGACGTTGCTACGATGATAGTTCTTTGACTCTGTATTTTTCCTTTGGGTGAACAACCAGGAGTGACGTAAAGCAAGCACAATGCTTTTATACAAACAAGAGAAAAAAACCCCCAATTATTGCTGTTTAGTTCCACATTCTGCTTGGGCATCCAGGCATTATAATGTGACAGTTACTGAGCAGTACAGTCATACGCAGCTGTAACAGAAAGATTTAAAGATTTATGAAGCTGGATAAGCTTCATGTATGAAGGGGAGTAAGAAAGAGGCAGAGAATAGTAAAGCAACTTGCTCCTGGTCTCAGAGACAGTGCAAGATATAGGAAAAGGCTTTCTATCTTTCAATTCTTTGACCACAGTTTTCTCCCCACAGTCCAGAGCAAGGACATCGGGACCACTTTGCATTTTCAGCTGCTCACCCAGTGCAGATGCAGAACAAGAGAATCATATCGTATTTCCAGTCCCTAAATATAGAACTTCACCAGTTATTGGAGTAAGTGGCTTCATGACCATCTTTCCTCTCATATCAGCCAGTAAGTATATCCTCTGCCAATAGGGAAATAAATGCTCCATAAAGTCCTATCGCTAACCTTCATGATAGGGAAATTGCTCTTTCACTCCGAAGTGTATAAAAAGTTGTGTGTGTGTGTGTGTGTGCACGCACTGGCTTCTGGAGTATTTAAATAATATTCTCTTCTGTCCTACAGCCCCTAAATATCCATCAACTATAAATCAGGATTCTTTTATTTAAATTCCATTATTATAAATAAAATAATGGTATGACATAATAATATAACACATTCCAGACTTCCTGTAAAGCCTCATTTCTTAAAGAATTATGATCAGGAGGACTGAACATATAACTATTAATTGAAGACTTACTGTATTTTCTATCCCTTAAAGTGTTTGAAAAACATTAATAAAAGGAAGCCCCTCAGCATGAAATGTACATTTAAATCATTTTAAAAATCATAATCCACAATATTACATCTGCTCCCAAGTTCCAGTGTTGATGTTTGTGATTTTACAGCCACACTTTCTTATTTCTTTTCAAAATATTTTTCTCTCCCCTGCGGCTGTGTGAAAAGCTCTGGGAAAACAGGGGAAATAGAACTATTTATCCAGGGAAAACAGTGGAACACACACAACTTAAATGGCTGATTCTTTCCTTTCCTTACTTTAGAGTAGCACAGTTTTCTTTCTATGTGTGATAAAGTGAACGTTTTCTACAGCTTCAGTGAAGGCAAAGGAGTATCAATTAGACATGGAGTACAAGAGATTCAGACCCCTGGGTTATCAGATGTAGACACTCACTCTCTTTTTTCTTCTCTCTTTCCATCCCTGCTGTATTCCACTGAATCTGAACTGCTGAAAGGGTTCAGAAAGATGCTGGAATTTTATCTTATTTCATTTTTTATCTCTGTACCATTTGAATGGTTTGGAATCTCTGGTTCCCTGGTGCACAGACCCGACCCGTTTCTACAAAAAACATGTCTGACCTTTTCTCATGATTATCTGTTGCCTGGGGGTATATATTCAGGAATAAAAATAACTCCTTACAAGTCCCTGGGCATTAAGAAATACATAGGTTCTGAAACAGATATGTTAACTACAGTCCTTGTAGATAGCTCAGCTACCCAACAGCTGCCCATTCCTTTGCTTAAAATGTCTCTGTTTTGCCAGAAAAATCATCTTAAACATGTGATCTCTCTCTGAAAGAAACTGTAAGATATTCTGATGACTGTTCTTAAATGTAAGCTAAATAATTCCATACCTTCAGACATGAATGCCATGGGAATTCTGCTTTCTGTCTTTCTTAAGTTACCCGGCTCAATGCATATCCAATATTTAATTTGAGTTAAATTATTCAGTAAGAAAATCTACTTTGTTTTCTTTTAATGGAGTAAATATCTGTTTCAGGACTGTTGTGTTTGTAGACAAAGCATGGTGCAGGATAAAGATGTTATGCCTTTTTACTGGGGAAAATAAAAACATAATCCACTTTGGTTAACCTTTTCCATCTCAGTGCTTACCTGTAACTCAAACTGTATTTCTGCCACTCTGTCACAGCCTTTTTCTGTGGCACAGGCCGTTCTCATAGCTTACATACATCTTTAATTTTCCTAATCTACCAAAAGGAAGTGGCATTTATCATATGTGCAAGACTAGAAGTTCTAAAGAGCTAAAGCAACTAGTAACAAAGGAATAGTAAAAGCTCAGGTGAGCCAGACTAGCTCCTTAGAAGCCAGTGGACCAAATCTGGGGATCAAAAGATATACAGCTCTTGTATTACCTGCTTTACCCCTTAAATAAATACCCAATAACATCTAAAGGATGATCAGCTCAATTTATCCTAAAAAATGGTAAGAGCAGAAGGAGTTGTGCATGAGTTTCCTGTGCCATTGAGAGGTATTAACCTCTGTTTCCATTAGGCCACAGTATCACATGACATCTTATATTCTCTGTAAGGAGGATGATACCTCAGTGTGTAGCATCATGTGAAGATGTGAGGCTGGTGACCAAGGGATGAAACCATGGATAGCCTCAGCATGTCCACAGTAGGGACAGATGTTATTAGCACACACCTCCAGAAAGACACTGGCTCTCACTATGCTTGTC
This sequence comes from Phoeniculus purpureus, assembly GCA_028565055.1. Classification (NCBI taxonomy): domain Eukaryota; kingdom Metazoa; phylum Chordata; class Aves; order Bucerotiformes; family Phoeniculidae; genus Phoeniculus; species Phoeniculus purpureus. Next base: position 27,210,766 of record JAOXOE010000506.1, read on the forward strand.
CCACGTTCCCAATGATCAAGTTTTCATTGCAGTAGCCTGCTCTAAAGCAACTCTGTGGCTTCATATGAAAATAAACAGAGCAGAAGATGCACAAAACCTGCATTGTGTACTCTCTATCTGGTAAACAATGTGCCTGGCTCACTGACATGGCTTGAGCATGGCATGGGAACTATGAAGAAAATACCTCTGATATTTCTTGTAACATGCATCATAATCCCTTTCCTTGAGTAAACAAAGGTACATTGAAAAGGTACAAACCTCATTCACTAACAGAATGAACATAAACAGCTGATTTCCACAAAGAGACTGATTCTAATGTTAAATACGCAGGTGAAGGATCTTCCTAAAGGTTATTTTCCATTAATTAAAATTCATTGACTGCTAAGGAAAAAGGTATTGGGGGAAAAAGAAGGAAGATGGTGGACTGGAAGGCAGGAGCTGAATGATAACCCTGGGATAAGAATCAGTGAATCTATGAAATGGATTTAGAGGATACAGAAAAAAATATATATGGCATAAACAACTCCAGTGTTTTATTTTGAATGACCCCTGCTACCCAGAAAGAAACTTAATGCTCATAAGTGTGAACAAATTATTGTCTCCTGTGGTTTACTGGAGATGGGTACCAATGGGTTTGTAAAAGCTTTGTTGGACCATCAAAGACATTAATGCTCTAGTCACCATGACCTTCACCAACACAACACATGCCCAGGAGACACCCCTGGAACCTTACCACAATCACAGTTGGGCCAACAGGATGCTATGTGTACTGGGTGAGCTTACCTTTGACACAGGCCTGGACCTGCCCATACCACTCCCCACAGGTGTCACAGAGCAGTGTGAATGCTGTCTCCTTGTTGCCCATGACGTAGCCTTGGGCACAAATGTACAGCAGCTCATCCCCCATTTCAAATCCAGTGTGGCCATGTAGGATGGTGTGGGGGAAAGAGGGTGGATCACCGCAGGGCTTGTCTGAAAGGGAAGAAGAAATTAGATTGTAGACACCTTGCAAAAGTCTTTAAAAGGAGTGCTTATAAAGTTATTAGAGTAGTCAGTTATTTAGGTCTGAGACACTCTAAAATAAATGCCTTGTGCTTTTCAACTTGACAAGACCCAGAGGTAATAGAGCTCTGCTCTCCTTGAGAATCTGAAGCCCTAAATTTATCAGGGTATAAAACCCAGCAAGATGTTTCACAGAATTTCTGCTGACAGAACTAAAAGCCAAGAAGCAGAAAGTCCTATAAACAGTAATAAAACTAAGTTGTTTGTGGCATGAAAGAAGTGCAGAGAAGGAGCAGACAGACCAGTATAAACTGCATTCTAACTCTGTCACATTTGAACAATCTTGGCTATGATTAACAAGGTCGCTCAAGAACTTCTAGAAGACTTCTAAGCACTGTCGTTCTTTTCCTCTCACAGGTCTTCCTGCCTCAGAAGTGCTCTTCAAGAGAGCTTTGCCATGTCCCTTTTTCCTCTAGATTTTTTGCAGTGCCTCTTGGTTACAGAAAATACAAAGAAATTATAGCACCAGAACATGATGAAGCCAAATGAACAAAGTAGTAGTGTTGGTACAAATAAACCCTTCTATATTCTTTCTCAAATCTGAGATTTTCTCCAGTGGGTCTAGAACTCTTATTGGCTGAGGAAAAATAAACTGTTCCACTTGCCAAAGTAACTGAGAATTCAAAACCTGCTTTTGTCCTGACACAGAACAACCACAGATGAAATGGTGAATAGCTCAGGAGTTCTGGTACTTATATGGGGCAAGGGAAACTCAGGGCCAGATCTAGTACTCATCTCCAGTTTGCCTTGGTACAACAAACTAATTACTTGGCTCAGCAAAGATTATGTTCCTTGGAATTACTTTTGTTTGGAAGCTGAAAAAATTACCTACCAGACTATGCTCCTGAGGAAGCATAAGGAGAAAAATCTCCAAAAAGCACTTTTGTCTCAACAACAATACTCCCATTGACACCAGTTCACATCCAGGGTTCCCAATGTGCAGCAGTTTGGACAGAAAAGCTTTCTTTTTTCCAATCTACTTTCTGCAAAAGCTCAGGCTTTTCTGGTTTTGCCCCAGGGATGTTCTACAAGATCCTTGTAAGTCCCTGGCTGCATCTTTTCCCATCATCTACCCACTTCTGCCCAGGCATAGGTATATATGTGTTTATTTAGAAACATTATTTCTGTTGTTTATCTTCTAGTGAAATGAAAATCCCACAACAAACATCCAAGCTCTGTGCAAGTTCTTTCGGATCTGGCTTCTAGAAATTGTCTGATGGACGTAGCTAACTGCTGCTCAGCTGAGTGTGCTGAAAAACATCTGCCACTGATATAAGGGATGCACTAGTGAAGTCAAAGCTTTGAAGTCCATTCTCTATACTGTACACATACATCTATACTGCCTAACACCTTCAGAAGTTAGTGGGAGTTATGCACACACACACACACACACTGACAGAAAAAACAAGCTCTTGAGGCTACACAAAGCTCAGTTTATGTGCAGTCGCATGGAGGCTTGGCATCCAAGGAAGTGAGGAGCAGTTAGCAGCTAATGCTTTTCCTGTGAACTGCTTGGATGAATAGAGATTGATGTGGATGAAAGGAACAAAAAAAAAATTATTGCCTCATAGGAAGGCTACAGACCCCTGCATTTCATGGACTTTATATAGCTACTTCCACTGGCACAAATGGGAGCTGTGTATCTGCTCTGAGGGAAAATCTGATTCCAAGACTGAAGGACAACGGTATGTCCAAGGATATTCTTATCTACAAAGCTTTGCTTCTTAATCCTGTGGCCAGAGGAAGTAGAAAAGTAACATATTGGTTAAATATGGCAAACACATAGTAACCTTCTAAGACAGACGAAAACTGAAGGGAACTTTACTGTAAGGTTTGTCCACAGATATGGTAACAGAAAATTAATAGATCCTGAGCAGAAAGAAAATCAGAGTTTAAAGATGTTCATGGATGTCCATCATATGGAGAAACTTCAGCTCTTTCATAGGAGACTTTGTAAGGTCACGTCTTTACTGCCAAACAAACTGACAGCATGTACAAGAATAAAGGAAAGCTGATAAACCACACAAAGACAAGCTGAAGGTCTTACATCTTGTTTGCTGCTGTCCTCTCCTGGCCAACACCTACAGGAATTTTCTGGGTTGCAGCATCTCACAGCTCCTTTGTCCTGCTGTAGCCTCAGCTGCTATGACAATTCCTCCCCAGCCTTCTGCCAACTCTGTTCTTTCTGGTACACATAAAGAAGTGACTGCACAGCAGTGCATCAAATCAAGCTGTTCCGGAGGACAGGCTTGAGGTTTGTGTCTGCAGTGTTTGTCCCAGGAGCTGGCAGTGTATGTCTTGTCTGTAACAGCCTGGCATTCAGGGCATTTTCTTGCTGTAAGAGATGGGGCAGATCTGGGTCATGAAGCGTGACAGAGGGTGTGTTGGCAGCAGCATGTCATGTAGAGGAACAGTAGGGCTCTTTGTAAAGGCGACCACAGAGATTGCCTAGACTGGTGATGCTGGTAGATGAAGACTGAGGTCCTCCAGTGCTGAGCTTTCCACCCAGAGCACTGCTATTGTCCTTATCTAGTCTCCCAATAAACCCGCATATTTCATAAAAAATGAGCCAAATGCATGCTTCCCAGTAGAGGAGCCTGATGGGCTAAAGCTACTCAGATAAAGATACTCAGGTCACATCCATGCTTGTATGAAAGATCACGTCTCAAACCTGGAAACTCAGAATCCAGTTCTGTATGTTGTGACCTTTCCTGAGTTTGGCAAATACTGCCAGAGAAGTCAAACACCTAACAGGGCTTTTCCTCACATTGCTAGCTGACCACCAGCAAGTGAGGATGTATTGGGTTACCCACTGAGGCAGCACAGCGTGTTGAAGTACACAGAAGATCTCCCTGTCAGGAACAACTTGTCACACACTGTCTCCTGAAGTGAAAATCACCACCACAGTCAATGAAGAACTCCATATACATGGGCAGAAAACAGTGGAGTCAACATCTGACAAACATATGGGGATAAGTGGCACAGCAAAGATGTAAGGGTAGTGATGAGCATGATTACAGATCACTCAGAGATAGGAACTAAAGATACTTCTTGGTAATTGAATGAGTACATCCAATCATGGCTGGCTTTTAGTAACTATGGCTTTAGTAACTAGGGGTTGTGACAGGTGATTTCTGGCAAAAAGTGGACACAAGGCACTTCCAGTACACAGAGCTGGGTTAATGGTTGGACTTGATGGTCTTAAAGGTCTTTTCCAACCTAAATGACTCTATAATTCCACAGTCCAGATTCCTCCAGAAGCAGAATCTTTTTGATTTCAACTACAACCATGCCAACAGTTTATAAAGACTTTTTTTGAGATGACTTGGTAAAATACTGTTTACAGAAAGGAGAACCTAAAATCACAGCATCAACATGCCACTGGCAGAAGCAGGACTTAGCTGAAATCTGATTATTTACAGTTGTTAATGTAACCATGTAACATACTCTGAAAGTTGACACAAAACATCTTCTTTGATGCAAAACATCCCCCCCCTTACAAACACCCGATTCAGAGTAGCTTTTCCAGAGAGACCACTGGAATTTATAGGATGTCATCTCAACATTAGGAAACTGGAAAATGCAGCTCTTAATGCTAAGCCCTGTGAGAGCAGTGGGGATGTTTGTGTTTCTTCTTGATTGCAGAGATTCTGAAGTAGATGGACTTTTTCTTTTTGGATAGAAATATAGAGTAGAACTAGAGTGTAAAGAACCAAAATCAGAGGCAGCAGTAAGTGGTGCTCATAAGCTACCAATGTTAGGATGCCAATAGCTCTTCCATCAGATACGCTTCTAAGAATTTATCGATTTAAATCACACCACCAGGTAGCTGGAAATTCACTGTCAGCTGTACACAGAGCAGTGGAAAAGTGCAGCAATGAAACAATGAAAAACTTCATATCCACCCAAAGCCTGATGACTACAAAAGAATGGCTCAAACAGGACATAAAACAAATGGCAGCTTGGTTGCTCCTGTAAAGTACATTTAATGTATTTGCTGTGGAGAACACACTGGTTTCTTCTTTTCTTGCTGCTGAACAAGGCAAACTGAAATATGTACATAAGGCATCAAGCTCTGATGGGTATCTAGAGCCAGCTGCCACATTTAACAAAGTTTAATTTGCATTTACATTCTACACTACTACAAGTTGCTGCCTGTTCAGTTTTTCTATGGTGGCAGTAAATCAAAGCCTGATGAAATAGAGATATTACTTGTTGCCTCTAAATATCAAGGAATCACTGGAATAAAAAAAACCAAACAGTAAAACTATTAACAAAAAGATCTTCCCTTTGCTGCATTTAAAAAAATACAGAAGAAAGAGAAAGGACAAGATTATATACATATGAAATGGAACACTATGTGGTCCTACAAACAAACAAAAAATGACTTGTAGGAGAAAATTCAGCTGGTTTTCTTGCTTTATCTCTTTTTATATTTCAAGGCATTTTCTTCTGAGCTTTGACAGAGAATAAATACACACTGTCCAGGGGCCAGATCTGACTTGTGCACGATACTCCATTTTCAGAATATAGGCAAAACCTAATATATTTTCAATTAAGTTTTGGCACTCAGAGCAAAGAGGGAAATTCTCTGATCTCAGCTCAGATCCTGGGCTGGTACAGAGACTCCATTTATTGTACAAAACAATTGTTTAAAAGCAACAGAGAAAACATATTTCCCTGAGAAAACTAGCTATACTCATAGCACGTATAAAACATTACAGCTCTATCTTTACAATCAAACACAACATCTAGTAGCAAAGATTGCTAAGCTTCTGTAAATCTCTTTCAGAAGAACAGTCAAAAGGTATGTTTCTCGTATCTTTTATGAGCAAAAGCCTGATCCTCTTGCAAACCTCTGACCACTGGTGAGGTTTAAGCATTTCAACTGACACCATTCACGTGCTAAATATTAACTGAGTAAAGATTAACTGGAAATCGTGGCCTAAGGAAGAAATTTTGTGATATTGGGTTCTAGAAGCTTCATGGTCATTCAAGGCAACATCCTGAAGATTTGAAGAGAGTTCTAAAGAGTCACTGTCATCAACTAAGCTTTTGAAGAAGAGAAAGATGATGTGACTGTTCCATCTGTCCATCCTCAGCTGGACAGTGTCTGAGCTTTTGGCTGATCTCAGCCAAGCCTGACAAAGAGGAAGAGGACCCTGAAGGTGGGGAGATGATGGGTAAGAGAGGTTAAGAAATACCAGAGAAAGAAGCAGATGCATTTCCTAAGGTGCTGCAGATTATTGATTGGATGGCTATGGAAGAAATGAAAGGACTGTTTCCTTGCTGGACTTTGCTCTTTTCATCCCAAGTACAGACTAGGCTTTGCCACACTCAAGCCTTTCCGTTCAAATATTGACTCTGTATCCAAAATTGTTCCTGTATTAAATGAAGAGGGGACCTTAATGTTATCCAGAAACATTGCTGTGTGTGAGAACTAGCTAGCTAGTGCACTGGCATGATCATACATTCTGTCATCAGGAAACTCCCTATCTTCTACAAATCAATTTGTTCATAAATTGTCTCTTCTTTTTAAAAGAACTGAATTTCCTTGAGTTTTAACTATACAGTTTCCACATCTTAAGTAGGACTCCTTCTCAAAAAGCACTGTTCAATCTGCTTATTTTCACTTTTACTGCAAGAGGAAACAAAACGCAAAGGGCAAAGATGGTTCCTTCCTCAAGATCCAGCATCTACGTGTAAGCTCAGACGCAGAAGGTGGAGAGAGATGGGAGGCACAAGGGCACAATGGAACAATAGTGTCCAGAGCAATGATTTCAGTGTCCCACAGCTGGCCCACTCACCGCAAGGTTTTTCATGGGGGGTGGGGGGATGATGACAAAAGAGAGATAAGAAGGAAGACAATGAGGGACTTCTGCAGATGTTTACAGGGAGCTGCTCCTATATGTGAGGAGCTGCATGGAAGGAAGCACAAAGGTGCTTGTGTGACGACATTAGCAAGTGGGTGACAGAGCTGGCATTGCTCACAGCAGCACGGAGCCTGCAGTCAGTCTCACAAGGATTGCTTGGGAGGATGGTCAGTCAAACTGCCATTTTTGAATGACTGGATGTACATGAAATATGCATCACGTCAGCCACATTTCACTTCAAGCATATTTTATTCCCACTGCTGCTTCTTTTCCCAAATGCTCGTCTTTGTTGCGAACTTATTGTTTCTCAGTACATGCCACCTGCCTGACCCTGCTTTTCTTGGAAATTATATGAGAAAATTTATTGAGGACATCAATAAACTGTTTCAGGGACTCCCAAACTTTTTACATAATTCTGCCTATCAGTAACAATTTACTTTTTGCCTTCAGAATCCACCTTCGCTTGTGGGTTCTGGCATTCGAATAGCAAAAAAGTTGAAGCATCAACCTAAACTGGAAATAATTTGATTTTTAGAATCAGCTATGATTAATAAGGGTCCTTAGCGGGATAGTCTACATTTGTTAATTAAAGAAAAAAAACCTCAAAATAAAAATGAGATTGAGATAATGATAAAATGGTTCCATAAATGATGCATACCGATAGTTATGCAACAGCATGGTGTTTTGGAAGCCAGTTTCCTGAGTTAGTTATAATGCTGAGCATGGGAGATGCTTCAGGCATCTCAGTTCTACTGGTAGCAGAGATGCTCTTTTCTATAAAGTATGTTCTGTGAACATCAAAATGGGTTCTTTAGGATCAGTAGTGCTGTTTAAACTTGCTAAACTGCATCAAAGACAAAAGTTGACGTAATTTATCTCCCACAACCAGTGCATTTGCAGCAGTTGGCTCACTTAGTAGGCCATCATGGTAAAGATTTACTCTTTAAAATTCCCCCTCTGACTCTCAGTGCAGAAAAATTGAAGACGAGACTTTTAATGTTGCAAGACAGTGATGACTGTGCATTACTTCAATAGTATATAAGTGCTGACCTTCATCCTTTACACAAAAAGCATCATATTGGTCATTCACAAAGGGATCGGTTTCAATTTTAACATCAATGGCTTTCACGCTCTGCTGTTTGCTGCCCGTCTTTCTGCATATTATTGTCCTAAAATAAAGAAGAAGAAGAAGAAAAAATTGTCAGAAATCTTCTGGAGATGAACATGCAGGTGAAATCTGGAGACCCTTTATCACAGCACTCAGGCTTCAGCCTCTGCTTCACTGTTTAAGAGTTGGTAGCTAAGGCATTAATGTGGGAAGATCTGTGAAAAAAAGCCAAGGGAGACTTAGAAGTAATTTTAAAAGTGTTTGCTCTACATCCCTTCAAGGCATAGGAAGCAATAAAGAATCTTTATCTCATTATATTCTGTATTACTTCTGAACATCAGACCAAGACCCAGAGTACTTAATACCACATTCTGGTCTCATGTTCCAGCAATACAGATTCTCATCAATGGCACCTGGGTATAAATGAATGGAAAACTCAAGATTTGGTCTGAAAGGTTATAAATCATTAAGCATTTTGCAGTAAAACACCACTAGAGCTGCATATTTAACTGCTCAAAAGCTAACAAAGGCAAGCTCAGAAAATTAATCTTAAGTTCTTGGAAGAAAGACAGCTTTTTTTTCTTTTTTTTTTTAACAGTAATTCCACACGTCTGTGTAAACTCCATTTCTTCTGGTTTGCTACTCAGTAGTGCCTAATCCATCCTGTTCCCCTTCACAGGCTTTAACAAAGGTAATAAATCAGTATTTGGTTTTACAGCTCTGTAGATGCTGAACATTACAAATTATCTCTTCTCTCAGCTGTAGTGGAGGCCTAAAAAGAACAAATAGAAGTCAGTTTGTTGTAGAAAACACTGGGTTTACTGTTAACACTGAAGATCACAAAGGCTGGGAAAGTGAATTGAGCCCAAACTTTTGCAGCTGGATATTAATGTTGTGGGGTTCAATTATTTTTGTGGACAGCAAGGTTGCAGAAATGTGCATGGGTAGCTAGTCTAGTGAAAGCAAGACAAATACACTTTCCACAGAGGAATCCTTCCAGAGGAGGGTACATATCATTTTGTATTGTGCAATGGTTAAACTAATTCAGTCCTGCACTCAATTTGGGGAGTGAAGTATTGACTAACCAAACTATGTCCTTAAGCTCCAGATGTACACAACTTTTAAACATGTCCAGGGATGGTGATTCAGCCAAATATGTTTCTTTTGCAAGAGAGGTTGGATTTGATATACTATATTGATTAGTTAATGAATTTTAAGAGCATATTTTAGCAGCTATCCAATGACACCAGCCTTGGACTAGAAGATCTTTCGAGGTCCCTTGCAATCCCTAATTTTCTGTGATTCTGTGATTCAAAGGTGTATCTTGCATATAGGTTTACATTAGATATAAAGAAAGACTTTACACAACATCAGCATTTTGAAGATGTATTTCTCACTAGATTTTTTTCCTGCATTACGTTTACAAATACTTTGGCTGAGGGCGACCTTGCTGCTGTCCACAACTACCTGAGAGGATGTTAGAGAGATGGAAACTGATGCCTTCTCACAAGTAATAAGTGATAGGACAAGAGGAAATGGCCTCAAGCCACACCCAGGGAAGTTTAGGCTTGACATGAGGAAAAAAATTCTTTTTTTTCCTAAAGTAGAATAGAGTCTGGTTAATCTTCTACTAAGGACTTTAATTTGAATCTTATTAAAATTCATCGGATTAAAAAGTCATAGGGTGGGGAGAACACCACAGACTTCTATGCTTTTTTTAAGGGATACATCCACTTAACTAGCCATTTAGTGTAATGTAGGGAACTTTAATTCTATTAATTGCTACTTTAATTTATTAACTGAGCTTAAACAGACTTACTCATTACTCATTTTTGCACATATTGTAACCTGGTGCTTAGAGACGTGTAACGCATGATTTTGTACCTTGCATCTCAGAAACAGATGTCATTTTATCTTCCCTCCTCTGGAGATTTCTTATGAAAGTAGAAGAAACATAATCATTTCAGATACTGCAACTCAGCCATAAGAATCCTCTATATTTAATATGCATCTGCTTGAAACACCCATGCTTCTCTGAAATTTATTCTTGCCTGGCCATGAACTCACAATCACAGCACATATATGATTCATCCACCTAAGAACAACTTTCTTCAAAAGAGAGAACAGAGGTTAGCCAAGCTGATTGCTGTTTTCCCATGCCATGACTCAGATATTGCATTTATCGATAAATAAGGAGGAAAATTTAATATACAGCACAATGAGGTTTGAACCAGAAATCTTAGAAACCTTCCACTTACTCTTGAACCAGTTGATTTTTTTCTAATGTATTATGTAAGCAATGAGTAATTGGTATGTTCTGCACTTCTAATTCCTCTGCTCAAAGAAGGAGCTGGCACAAAAGCTGTCATGAACAGTATTCATTTCACAAGATACCGTAACATGCCATTACATATTATATACTATGAAATGCATCGTAATGATGTAATCAAGTGATAGTAATGATACCTCATTTTATATATTGTATGTGCATATAGTAAAGATAGAAATATGTATAAATATAATAAAGATAAAAATAAAATACATGATTTAATACTTTTTTTTTTTTAAATTGTAGCAGCCACTGGTTCTCTACTTTCTAAGATAATTACACAGCAATTTGGCAACACTGGAACATTTTTAGTAAATCCAAATTAAAACATATGGGTTTAACAGCTGCTGCATTTATATGACATAGCGTGATCCATCAGCACAGAAATCAGTAGGTGGGACTGGGATTCTTTTGTGGTTGCTACTTTATCTGCGGGTTGACTATATTTTGTAGTCTTAGTAAATTCACTGGACTGAGTCAGAATGGTCTTATGACATTTATTCTTAGCAGTATGAACTTGCAGATGAATATTATAGATTCATAGAATTGTTTAGGTTGGAAAAGACCTTGAAGATCATAGAGTCCAACCATTCACCAAGCTGTCGCAAGGACACCGCTAAACCATGTCCCTAAGATCCACATCTAAACAACTTTTAGGGACACGTGTAGGGATGGTGATTCAACCTCCAGTTTGTTCATCCTGTTCCAAGGACTGATGATCCTTTCCACAAAGAATTTTTTCCTCATATCCAGCCTAAACTTCCCTGGGTGCAGCTTGAGGCCATTTCCTCTTGCCCTATCACTTGTTACTTATGAGAAGAGATCAGTTCTCATCTCTCTACCACCTCCTTTCAGGTAGTTGTGGACAGCAGCAAGGTCTCCCCTGAGCCTCCTTTTCTTCAGACTAACCAGACCCAGCTCTCTCAGCTGCTCCTCATAAGGTTTGTTCTTGAGACTCTCCACCAACCTTGTTGCTCTTCTTTGGACTCACTTCAGCACCTCAATGTCATTTTTTGTACTGAGGTTTCCAAAACTATATTCAACTTAGAAGAACATAATTAACAAAGTGTTAGTTGAGGTACTGCGGAAGTTTGGTTCATAACCTCATATAACTATAATAGACCTACCCCTAATTATAAAACTAAAAACTTCATCACTTCTCTTGGTTAAGATAAATCTTCAATATCCTGTGCTAATTTTTGTCATGGGCCAGCTTTGCCACTTGTGTGTCAGTAACTATGGGAGAGAAATTAAATAAAAATCAGTAGTCTGGAAACCAAATGAGAGGATTTTTCTTGCTAGTCTTTCCCTTCTGTAGTTTGGGAAAGTGCAAATTATAAAGCTGGCTCTGATGAGGAATAAAATATAAATGACATGTTCATGATTACCAAAGGGAAGAACATTTCCCTGAAAAGTCATGAAGGGGAGCACAGGTGGGCTTTGGAAAGTTCCTTGACTGGGAACTATAGAAGCTAATTTTGGCTGGATGGGACCCAAAGAAAGCAACTGCTAAGTGTGACATGAAGACATTCCAACAGCAATACTGCCACTGGAAATGTCAAAGGGAGGTCTGACCAAGGTACAACCAATATCCTTTAGATTCTTAAAAATATACACCAAAAGGCAGCCTTTTGTGCTTAAAATTGTACCTACAGCTACTGAAATAGTAAGGCTTCTGTTCATTAAATAAATATGGCCCATTCATGTAGATTTTTATACTGTAGCCTAGTATGAAAGATTTTATATAGCCATTTGACTATAATATCCCTGTGTACATATAATTTGAGCATTCTTAGTGCATGGAGAACAGAGTTGTGTTGCTTCCTGGCCTGGACTAGGGTGCTCAAAGACATGTCAAGTGTTATTAGAAAGTTGGTTTTATCCAATTTAATTTGACAGGCTCCAGTTTAAACCCTAGCTTTCAGAACATATGTTACTGACTAGTTACCAAAGGGTTTAAAAGTAAAACAAACAAACAAAAATATTTGTTGGATGCTATTCATTTACGAAGAAGTACACAGTGATGGCTTTCATATAGGACAAACCATGACAGACATTCTAGAAAGGATGAGGAAAAATACGTGAATCATAGAATCATTTAGTATGGAAAAGACCTTTAAGATCATCAAGCCCAACCATTAACCCTACTCTACCAGCTGTTATTTAATTTTGCAACGAGCTCACTGCCATGCTGTGTTCTGTGACTACATGCAGCTCTTTCTCCTGTTTTGCCTTTTCCAGCTTAAAAAAGAATCACCAAGTAAAAATACACCTTCAAAGCATGAGTCCCAACTAAGGAAATGGCTGCTCTGAGGACAGCACTGATCCAGTTTATCAGATGGTGCCTGTGATGCTTGTCCTAGAAAATACATTACAAAGGTATTTTCTTTTGTATGATGCTTTTTCTGAGAATGTACTTTTTCTAAAAAATTATTTAATTATTGGGCTGTCTGTCTTACAAGAACCATGGCGTTCACGCTTGGCCAATGCTATCTTCCCAGGTCATGCCAAGAAAAGATCTATGTCTCCCCACCAAAGCTGCTGTAAATTGGCTCACGCCTGCATTACCCAGTACATATCATTCACCGGAGTAAACTGGCCACGTCCACACATTAAATACAGGTCTCTTGACTCAGCTTTGTGTAGAAATACCTATTCCTGAAACATACCTATTTTGTTTTTCCTTTGTACGAGAGTTTCTGCCATGACTGACAAGAAACAATGAGAGGACAAAGCTATTTTCCAGCAAAGCATGACACCAAAGGGTGGGCTGTGGGACTAGGATTGGAAACATGAAAGCAATTCAGAGAGCAAGACCATCTCAGACAGTCTTGTAAGCAACTTCAGCTTGATTTGGACCCATGTCTTGTCCTCTATGTCTGGATTTTTCTCCTGATGAAAATTAACTGACCTACCTCACGCACGTGTCTGGGAGCAAATTTATCTGCATTATCACCAGGCAGCAGAGCACAGACTTGAAATAAAGCAGAAAGCCTGCCAAAGTGACAGGTGATTAGGACTGCTCCTTTGCAAATCACTGGTTGGGTCTGTCAGAGCTTGTACAGCTGAAGAGATTTCATGGGGCCCACAAAGCCAAGGGTTTGCACATATAAATGAGACGACTCAAAAGAGTTAGTGACCAACCCTTATTTAATTTCTTGGATGTTGTTTTCTTCTTTCTCAAGAAATGTGCTGTTATTACTCTATTGCCAGGTGCTGGGCAAGGCCCACACAGTCAACAGAAAAAGCAGTAGGTAGTTTCATGAAATGTCATTTCTGAGTCTTATTATTACATTTCCCACTGGTGTCATCTGCAGCGAGAGCCCTGTTGTGTTGGACACTGTAGAAGCATTCAATAGGAGTTAGTGCAAAACCCAAAGAGCTAACAAAAGGAAGGAAAAATAGAGATGAAGTAATTTTCCTAGCAGCAAACATCTGGTCTGTGGTCAGCCAAGAAAAGAACTCCAGTCTTCTGACTCCCACAGCAAGTCTTATTCTAGTTGTCTCTGCTTGCTCACACCAGTGTAATCCCTTCCAAAATAAATCCTCCAGGGGCTGGGTAGACACCAGCTCAGGGTGATTTCAGGCAAAGGAACAGGTTGACAAACCTGCAGGAGGTCTATCATAGAACAGAAAGTCTATGCAGAGCTTCAAAGCTCTTACAGAAGGGATACAAAGCCTCATTCTTTTGTAGACAAACAAGGAATGGGACAGGGAACAGGGCAACTTCAGCTTTTCAGTCCTAAAATTGTGCTGGAAATTAGTAAATTTGCTATGAATATCTTCATATGTGCACAATTTCTAAAATAAATAGCTTATTTCTATTATTCATTATGATCACATTAAAAAAATGTGTCATGTTCCTTTTCCAAACTAAAAAAAAACCCTCAGAAATTACCCAAAAGACCCCACAGGTCAGAGGGCCTGACACAGTTTTCCAGTATGACATGTGAATTCAACAGATAGCAAGGAGAGACCTTCAGAGAGCTTCACCACCGTTCTTCATTCGTATTCTGGCAGATTGTGCGCTGGTTTTACTGACTCACATGTCTGACATGCAAATAAGTCATAAGAGTGTATTTTTTTAGTATAAATAGCTATTAGGGCTCATCTGTCAAATGAGACCTCCCAAACAACATTTTATATCCTGAAATGTAACAATGCATAATGCCGTATAAGTTACACATCAGGGCTAATTCGAAAATGGCTTAATTCTAAGTTACCCCTTATCCTCTCATTCCTGTCTACTTGTAGAGGCCCTTCTTTAAAAGTTCCCAAGCCCTTGGACCTGCCTCTGTGAACAACCTTGAGCTCTGAATTGGTCTGAAAATGGAGAACAAAACCAACCCTTTATGTCTGTTGAAGAGGTTCTGTCCCAGGCAACTCAAACCACGAAATCACACAGTTTATTGTCTCTTTGGATTTGCAGGGATCTATTTGCTCAAGCAATTTCCATTCTGCATTGGTTGAACCGACCTTATGAAGAAAGGCTGAGCGTTTAGGGGTTCTTCAGTCTAGAGAAAGCTCCAGGCCTTATTGCAGCCTTTCAATACTTAAAGAGGTTGATAAGAAAGACGGGGACAGACTTTTTAGCAAAGCCTGTTGTGACAGGACAAGAGGTCATGTTTTTAAATTAAAAAAGGAAGATTCAGACTAGATAGAAGAAGAAATTTTTTACACTGAAAGTGGTGTGACACTGGCCCAAGTTGCCCAGAGAGGTGTAATAAGCCACATGCCTGGAACCTCTCCAGTTCAAGTTGGATCTTGGGGCTCTAAGCAACCTGCTCTGGTTGAAGATGTCCCTGCTCACTGCAGGGGTTTGGACTAGATGAGCTCTGAAGGTCCCTTCCAACCATAGAACAGCTATTGGAAGTGAACAAATAACTCATTTGTTCAAAATCTGGTAAACTGATCTAGAGATTAAAAAGTCCTTCAAGCTCCGCTAGAGCTGCTGTTCAGTTTTACGTCTGTGTGGTGGAAGGAGTACTGAAGCATGTAAGAAAATCCACAATGCTATAATGACTTCACTAACATCCCTTGTTTGTGTTTACTTCTACTGCCAATGTCTAATCCATTTTCACTCAGGGGGAAGACTGACATCTTTCTGAGGCACCAAATAAATGAACCAAACTGCATTCTTCCCAAAATGAGGAGTTTCTTTTATCATGTTCTCTGCTCTTCATCTCCTTTCTGATACACACAGTCCGAGAGGATATGGACAAGATTAAACTAAAGCTCTGAGATCCACACTGGATACCAGTCAGCTGCAGAGAGGAACCAAAGGTTCTTTATAAAGATCTGGATAGTGGAGTGCCCTCCACTGCTCATTTCCTTCTCCAGAGCTGCATTATCTAATAGTGAAACCAGTGTAGCCTTTTTAGGCATTATGCTTTTTCTGGTTTTCCCCCAGAGTCAAAAATATCCAGTTCAGTGAAGCAATTAACGTGCATTCTGGTGCTTGCTCACCCATGGATAAAATAGTCCCAGAGAAGAACCAAATCCCAGTTCTGAAGAACAGGTTTACTGGAGTAAAGGAGTATTGGAAGTGGAAAGTAATACAAAAATCTTCCTTTCCTTCTCGTCAGTAATTGAGGACCTCTCAGGACTAATTCAGGCAAAAAAAGGGACGCTTTCTTCTCCTATCCATCATCTTTTGTTACTTCCATAATACAGAGGCTGTACAGAAGAACCTGCACAATACCTTTTTAGGGTTTTGATCACTGTCTTGTATCCTGAAAGATTTCTGAATTTTGTAATTTTTAATGACCAAAAGTATACACAAATCAATTTTCAGTTGGGATATAGGGGCTTGGACCATTGCAGTGCCACATAGCTGGACCTCTACAAGACAGGAACTAATTTGTTTGAAATTGGGAAGCCCTCATCAGCCACAGCAGGTAGCAGAGTGGTAATATTCTTGGTCAAGGAGGAAAATCTGCTTGACAGCTGTCATTCTTATATTTCAGAAAGGTTTATGCTGTTATCCTTACCCAATGGAGCCACCAGTGAGCCATCCTGTGGTGCAGCCAGCAAAAGAGCAGTCCAGAACAGCCCTTTTCAGTTCATCTGCAGTAGCTAAGCGAGCACTCAGGTCAATGCAAGCTTTCTCAGCTTTGGCTAAATCCAGACCCTGAGAGTTGTTCTTGGACTCAAGTGCAAACACTTTCCCTGTAGAACCAAGAAAGGACACGTCACTTGCCACAGCATACATATTAATATGTATTCAACAAAAATATTGCATTTTTTCACCAAATAAAGTCTTTTCGCTTGTTCTAAGTTCATTTTAATGATCAACCCACTTCTTGGAATGAATCATTTTAACATCACTGGAAGTACCTTTGTCTTAGCTTTTCTTTCAGATGGGGATCTCCCCTACCCTCTTGCTTCTGTAGGTCTGAGCTTAAGACATAGAGAGAGAAAGCACAATATTCTCTCACATGTATACGTACACTCTAACTAAGAGCATCTCCTGCAGGCTACAACACTGGAAGTCATTTCTAAGCATTTTACAGTTATATTTATAACAGCTACCTCTATAAAATAAGAATAAATCTAAAGATCAAGACTTGCAATCTGGACTACCATGTCAAAATATACTTATACTTGTTACCTAAAACAAAAATTATGTAAATCTATGGCAACTCATGCCTGAATGCTGCTACAAAGCCACTTTGTTTTTATGTATTTCTGGAAAGATAGGCAGATCTTTTTTTTCTTAATTGAAGGCTTTTTTGAATGAGCACAAGAACATATTCAGCGTAAAAATTTCTCGTGTTCCTTTTGTTTTCAGTTCAGTTTATTTTACTTTTTACTGTGAAAGCTGTAAGGGTCAAAGTTAGAGGTTTTAGCAACTAGGAACAAGGCAGGTGGGGTTTCGGCAATGAAGCTTGAGAAGTTACTGAGTTGTGGAATACACCTATTAGCTGGATGACTCCAGAAAAAGATACAAACAGGGAGGTGGTTTACAGAACTGACATTTAAACTGCCATTAAAAATCTTCTTTCTGAAGAGAACATCCCTCAGAATATCTTCTAAATGTCAAAAACACACACTGAGGTAGCTTGCAGATGTGGGGAGACAGCTTTAAAACATGTTCATGTCTGGAAACACTTAAGTTTCACCCCTAGGGCTTATTATTTCAACAAACTGATGAATCTGAATCAAATCCAAAATACAAGGAGCTGATATGGTGTAGGTCAGTAACTGACAGTCTTTTGTTCTCACCTGTACACAATTCAACCCACTGGAAGAACCACAGTTCTTACAGCAAAAAAAAAGCAAAGTTTATTTCATTCATAAAGGTAACCAGGGGTGACTTTTGGGGGGAACTTTGTCCCCCAAAAAAGTGTGGCAAGTTTATGTAGCATCTCAACCCAAAAACGTCTGTTTGACATGGCAGCAACTCTTATTTTCCAGGTATTAGTATTTTAGTTATAAGACTTGCAGGAAAATCATTAAGGATTGAGTTCCTTCTAGATGTAATTAGAAGAAATTAATTTAGTTTTTTTTATCAGTAAGTGACAATAACAATTTTAGAGGAGTCAGGCAAGGCTGAGACAACTTTCCTTAACTATCGTGATGTGTTTGCTAGGACTTACATTTACCTTTTTCTATAAACTTATCCAAAACACCTTGTCCTTCAAGAAGGTATAAAGGATGTCCAAATTACATAGACACATATATTTCAGGGTACGATTTCTCAACTGGTTGGGAAAATTACAGTGAACTGCTTTATAGGAAATTCTGGTTAGCCAGAATTGGGTAATGAAGGCTGAACTGGGAATCTTCTCCAAAGCTTTATAAACGCTATGGGTTCAGCAAAGTTTTTAAGATGTGGATTCATAGTTCTGAAGAAAAATTCACACTTGAAACCAAAGTGCATCTTTCTTTAATAACCAGCCTATATGTTATCCTTAGCCTCCACCATCATCTGATCACTGTTATTACAGAATATTGATTATATTTTGATATATTGATAAAATAATAATTTTTATTATTGTTTGGCACTAAAACATTGTAAACAATATAATTTTTACTTAAGAGTGACACAATATTTTCTGACTGAAAACATACTCATAGCAATAGAACTTGGGGCATCTAGGATTAATTTTTATGACCTTGCTTAATTCCTGCATAACCACACTGTAGATTTCCTCTGTAACTCCACCACTGGGTCCAAAAATTCATGGTTGAGCTAGATTATGTCTTTTCAGAAGTCATCCAGTCATGATTCAGTGACTCTAGGTAATGGAGAATTTACAAGGCACTTCACAGTAAACTGTTCCAATGGTTCATTACTCTCACTCCATCTTATTTCTAGTTTTAAATTTTGCTAAACTCAGCTGCTAACAACTGGACCTTTTTATGCTTTTGAGCTTGAAAAGCCATTTGCAATCAGATATAGAGAAGTGCAATAAAGGGACCCTGAGAAATAAAACCAGTTCTAAAAATGTTCCTTTGTACTTTTAGGAATCTCAGTGGATTTAGTAGAATTTTGTTGGTTATCAAGAGTGTGGCTAATTTATTCTAATACAGTAACAGATACAGCATTAAGCTCTTCTGAGGCATATAGCACTGTTCAAAGCCCACTGAAATGAGTTTAAAGTTCTCTACGTCTTCAGCAAGATTTGCATCGTGCTAGAAGAAACATCAAACTGCATAGCCAAATACGCTTTGAAATAAAAACATGTCTTACAAATAATATGAGATGAAAGCACTTGAAAAGGTATGTCCAAAGTGCTGATCTCATGACACGATACTTCCTAGTTCAAAGGATAAAACCTCATGAGTTTAAACAAAATAAATGTGGTGGAGGATGTGAAAATGAGAAGCCTAATTTATTTTTACTTAACTGTTAAAAACTTCAGATCGAGGTAACAGATTGCAGAGGAAGGGTAGATCATTTCTGTACTTCAAGAGCAATTTAATTTCCATTTCTATGTTTGCATGCAACAACAGTCTCTATTGTAATAGTAAGAGTAGAGGATTCAGTAAAACCATACAATTACACACAAAGATTAGGGTAATTACCAGTTCTGCTTCATGTTCATGAATGCAGAGTTTATTCCTGCAAGAAACTAAGGTGAATGATGTCTTATTTAATTCAAATTGCTTAAACTATTACATCATCAGAAAGCCAGCAGAGCTGGGAGGTCACTTTGGAGTTCCTTCTCCAAGCTAAATTCAGTCCTAGCTTAAATTTTAATTTTACTACATCCATTAGGATCAGATAGTTGGGATTGTTTATCCATTTATTTTTGCCACATAGGAGGATCTGTGCTGGTTTGCAAGGGGAGGCCTGAGATGCTCAGACATCTCCTACTCAAATGTAAGTGTCTAGAGAAAGCAGAAGATAAAAATAATACTTTTCCCCTTTTCTTCACAACAAAAGATGCAAAGCAAGACAAAGAAAATATTACAGTAGGTTTTTCCTATGTTTGACATCACATATATCTGGTTATAGGTCAGAAGTATGGAAGTATCTCAGATGCCCATCCAATTGTGCTTAGCTTTCTGGATTAGGATCCTTCCACCTGCAACCTCTGCACTCACTACACATGGTCACTACTACCTTGGTTTAACCCCAATTTAGCCAACAGACCTACTTCACTCTGGAACAATTAGCGCATTGTTTTTCAATTCTGGATTATCGTAGTAAGGGAGACAAATTGCCACCTTTCTTTCCTGACATGATGTATCTCAGAGCAAGTCCTCTGCAGAGAACTACAGTTGATACATAGGGGTATTTTAAAAGCCATGAAAAGATAAAAAAGGAAGAGGGAGTCAAAAAAAGCAGAGCTGAGTCCTGCACAGGTTGCATAAAGCTGTAAATGAAATATTTGTTCTAAATGAATTTGCACTAGTATAATGGAGATCTGTAACAATAACTCATATCATTCTCCAGTGGAACTACACTATGGTATGTGATAGCAGGAATAAGCCTTTGAGAACCTCTACTCATCTGGCCCCAGAATCAACAGCTACGAGCAAGCACATTTTCATCATAAAAAAAGTCAACCATGCAAAACAAAGCTATCTTTTATTTTGGTGGTTACCTTGGTCTTTCTGGAGCCTAAGAGCAGCTCAGCAATATGTGCTGTGGTAGATACTGGTCAAAAGAGATCAATTAAGCATTGAGGCTTTACACCTTCGCCAGACTGCAATGCTCTGCAGTTTTTATTGCCTGCTCTCTGTCGTTATTTGTGTGTGTGAGATAATAAAGCAAAAGTCTTCCTTAGGGAAATACACTGTAAGCAGTTTCAGAGGTCTGCCTCTAACAGGGGCCAGTATGAGTTTCAGAAGGTTTTTATCCCTTCAATGGTTTGCAAAACAGTCCATTACTTTCAGTTAAAAATAACAAACACACACATAAATCCACGTCAACCTGAATGGTCCTTTGGCAATTGCGTAACTTATATCAGAGGGTAGCACAACTGTGTTTTCACCTACAACTGAGAAGGAGGTTTGCTGTCTGGATGAGGCCAGAATCTGTTACAAAAGAAAGTGTTCATCCTGTCTCATGCTCTCAGATGTTCTCCAACATGTAAGTCTACACATACTGAATCCTAAAGTTGACATGAAAGCGTTTTCTTCTGTATTAACATATAATAAGCCACGTGGTTTACAGGACAGTGCTACTGTTGTTTGCTTGAATATTAATATTGGGAGAACACACTGAGAAGCATGTTAATAGAAGACTTGCACATTCCTCACAATGATACTCAAAAGTTAGATAACAATGAGACTACATTATTGTAACAGTATTCTACAGCTGTAATGTACATCAGCTATTCTACCCTTCAATTTTTATAATTGCTTTAACATGTGTGAAATTAATTTGACAACCTGTTGGATGACAATTACAATCCATCACAAACTGCCTTAAAATCATCTCCAGCATTTTTTCTCTTCTACAGGATGTCTGTGTAGGAACCAAGATGTCACTAATTCTATACAAAGAATACAAATTGAGAGGTGCTCTTGAAGAGGTAAGGGGATTCTTCAGGTGAAACTTTTTTCTCAAAGGGACCTAATTCTTCCTGTCCTGTCCCCTTTTCCTCTTTAATGGGTATGAGGGGTTTTTCTTCCTCATTTCAAAGCATTTTGTTAAAATCCTAAAATCAGGAGTGCTGTGTTGATGCTATAACACAGTGCAGTTTCCTGACACAATTCTCTTCCTTCATTCTTAACGACAAGTATTTTTTTTCTCATTTACAAGAAAAGGTTCTGTTTTATAAATGATGTTTCACACAAAGTGGTAGAAACATACAGGCAAGATTAATTTTCCCTCTTTTCCTTTGCCATACTTTGCCATCAGCCAAAATAAATTTAAAGAGAAAACTATTCTGAGAACAGAGAGAAAATGTTTTTATTGCCCTATAGCATTTACAATGTATTCTCTGGCATAATTCAGGTAAAGGATCAGAGTAGCAAAAGAAACTCTTTAAAGAAATCCTTAGATCAGCTGGGAAAGATAAAGAATACGTCCATTCAGCATTGCTCTCCCAGGAAAAGACCTGGTTGTTTGGAAAATAAATCGTGGTTTTTGTTAAGCAAGTCAATGACCATTACTACAGGCTTAATCATTAAAAGCGCAAAAAGCTACTACACACTTTCAAGGGATGCAGCTTTTCAGGCTCAGCCGCAGCAAGTAAAAAGTCCCACTTCAGAGCAACTGGTAGCTCTTGCCAAACTGGTGTCCTGATCGCATCCTTTGCCATTGGAGAGCAGATGAAGCTCACGTTATAAAAGACTTTGACGATTTCTCTTCCCTTCCTCAGGTACCTGCCTGGATAAATCAGTGCTCAGTGGCATCTGAAGTGGGCAGACAGGGAAGTTCTTTGGGGAAAATATACTTTTAATTATAAGGTGAGCTCTCCTAAAATACATCTGTGCCTTCTTGTTCATGTTCTGGCTTTGTTTTATTATTCTTATTTCATCTGGAGAAGTTCACTATCCTGTCATTTTGTTGTAATAAAATAATCTTAGCCTTCTGGGATCTTATTTCCTTTCTCTGCTTAACCCCAGGATATTTGCAGAGTCTCAAAAACCTCTGAATCATACATTTCCTAACCCAAACCAAGGCGTGTTTCTTATTTAAAAAAAAAAGTAAGTTTGTATTTTTTTTTTGCAATAACACATTTCAACATACAGCTCTTGTTCCAGCCATAACAACCCAGCCCAAACTGAATGGGGAACTCACCATCAGCCTGAACTGAGATGATCTGAAGGATGAAGAAGACAGATCCCACGCCCTGGAGAAAGGTGAGAGACAATCTCTGAGAGGTTGAAGCCATCGCCCTGCTCACAAAGCCCTTGGTTGTGGGAGGTTAGCAACACTCCCTTGCTCCCTGCTCCTTTTGCAGCAAGGTCTGTGGTGATGATTTCAAGGAGCACTTTCCCTCGGCAGGATCCTGCGTCTTGGGTTTGCACTGAAGGCGGGAGGGGTGGAAAAAGAAAGAGGGAGGGAGAGAGGAATCTCTGGCTT
>JAOXOE010000506.1:27233724-27264388 GCA_028565055.1 Phoeniculus purpureus
CTTGGTCTAGGTGATCCTGCTGTGTCAGGGGGATTGGACTAGATGATCTTTCAAGGTCCCTTCCAATCCCTAATGTTTCTATGACTTTATGATTCTATGAGACTTTTAACTAAGGCTTCCCACTTGGAGAACACTGGTCTTTTTCCTGTGCACCTTGTGAGCATGCATTATGGTTCAGAAAACATACCAAAAAGATGCTCCAAAGCATGAAACGAAGCTAATTTTAAAGCTCAGAAATTTTGTGTCTGAATGCAATAGGCAGAAGGTCAGGTTTTTTTCAGTGTTTGAAACTTCTTGTTGTACATGGGCAGTCTTAGCTTCCCATCCACGTCACAGTATCTGTGCTTCAACAGTTATCCTTAGACTTCCCAGGTTTGTATTCAGCCTGCAGTGAAACCACTTCCATATAGGTAGATTGTACTTGAAATCTTCTTTTACTTTGGGCTTTGCATTTGAAAAGGGGGTGGAAAATATCCCTGATGCTTGCCCTAGATTAAATCCAGCCTCCTGAACTACATAACTCATTCATTGTTCTTTGTTCCATAGGGACACTGGATAAAAGAAGTGGCTATCTATTTTTCAAGCTGTAAGAAAAACTAGATGGCTACAAAGAGTGAGTGTTACAGCCAGAAATCTCACAAATTCAATGATGGAGTTAGAAGATGGGAGGCAGCATAACGTACATTAAGTGGGATGTCACAGACTTGAGGGACAGAAAGAGAAACATTAAAAAAACTATTAAAAGAGAGAGTGATGGAAAAACAATTCTACATCAGATGGAAGAAATTCTAAAAATGAGAATAACTTTTTACTTTGAAGATACAGACAGATTTTGGTGTGTTTTGCTGAATCATTCCTTCAAGCTTTCTGAAAGTCAGCGATCACAAATGCTTAGGCTACGGAACAGCAGACAGAGACAGCCGTCAGCCTAGAATCATTTAGGTTGGAAAAGACCTTTAAGATCATGGAGTTCAACCATTAACCCAACTTGCTCAAGGCCACCACTAAACCATGCCCCTAAGCTTCAGATCTACATGACTTGAACCTGCAATTTTGTAGATTCAATTTCAGAACTAAAAATTTCAAGACAGTCCCTCCATCCTGACATTCCTGAAGATCTATGAATTTCTAGCTGGCATTGACGATTGTGAATATTGCCATCCTCCTGCTTCAGCCCTGTTACCACCCTTGCTTTCCTTTCTCTGCTTTCTATTTAATTTATTAAGTTGCTGTGCCTCCTTCCCTAATTCTCTTGTATTTTTATCCATGTTAACTTGTTTGTTTTCTTCTTTCTCTGTCATCCTACACAAAACAAAACAAAAGCTGAGGGCAACAAGACGAAGGACTGCAACTGTACTAAACTTATCATACCTCTCTTGCTATTTGTGAAGCCTTAGCGTAGGGCTGGGGCTTGACTCGGTCAATGATAAATTTTATTTGGAAAAGGCAACTTTCTAGCACACATGGTTTCTGAGAAAACATGATCTGAGTGTACCCTAAAGGCTAAGAAACCAAAGGCAAATAAAAGGAACCTCAAAGTGATTATTTTTAAGCCAGAAGGCAAATAGAAAGGAACTCCAAATTGATTCTTTTTAAGCCACCCGCATCACGTATGATTTTGGAACGCTCAGCGCTGACAACACTGCAACACAGATCAAGTGTAGGATTTGCCAAAAATCAGTCTGAGCTTTCTCTATACATTTTCTTACTCTTCTGCTATTACCTTTTAGTGCAAGATTTTTAAAAACTGTTAAAATGTATTTCTTGCAAACCAGCAAAACAGGTGTGTCCACCCTGAAAATTGGTGGAGGGATTTTGTGACTGCCATGCTCCCTTCTTTCCCAATTCCTGAATCAGGATGGGCTCTGAAACCAACACACTCTTCTGCCTCACCTCTAGGGCTGCATGAAGCCAGGTGTCCTTTTATGACCACTGCAAGCAAACATGGACAAAAATGTGTCACAATACCCCATCCCTGGAAACATTCAAAGTCAGGCTGGTTGGGTTTCTGAGCAACCTGACGTTGCACACTGCAAGGGGTTAGACTAGATGGCCTTTGAAGGTTCTTCCAACCCAAATCATTCTATGATTCTGTGCAAGCAGGCAGTGACCTCAGGTTCCCAAGGGGTTAACAGGGAACATAGTAAGCCACAACATCCTCCTTTTGAATATGGGGGGTGTTTGATATCCTCTGATTTGCTTTGCTTTTAATAGCCTTAACAACATCTCAGTAACAGTTCAGCTAAAGTAAGAAATTTCTCCAAAATAAACTAGATCTTTGTGATAGATGAAGACATGTTTATCTCTCATTGGCATTACATTTTCTGTTTTATTTTGTTAGGAGAGGGAGCAGCAGGAGCAAAAACTTAACAGAGTGCAACGGTGCTCCCTGTTCTTTGTTACTTCCTTCTGTTTGTGCAGCTCAGGTGTCTGACACCCCAGCAGGTAACCTAGTATTACTGGTTTGATTAACACAAGTCATATTGAAAATACTATATGACATGCTCCTCTCTGGGCAGCCATTATGTTATTTTTCAATAATTTTCAGGCACTAATCCATCTATTCCACTCTACACTAATCTAAAGCTTGGAAATCAGAAATTGTGGAGTCTATAAAGGAAATAGCACACAGAGAAGAAAACCAGCTATTTACAATTGTAGTGTCTGGGGTTTTTCCAAGAAATTCTGATTTTGTGTTTCAGTTTCAGTGGTGGATAGTTTGATGAATCTGAATTGGAACACCATTCCACACACACAGAGGAGGCAGGAACAAGTGCAGAAAGATTGGCAGGGCTGCTGTTGGCTGTTTGCTGGTGGCAAGGACATGGAAACTAGTCAGTGGCAAAGCTTGGGACACGGTGAGCAAGGGCTCAAGTGCTAAGAGCAAGCCATGGAAAGGATTCAGCAACTCCTGGCTAAGCTGAACTTAACGTGTTTTAGGGGTGCATTGTAGTGTGCCCACTATGAATATATGTATGTCATGAAGAAGCTGAATGTTCCTGAAGTCTGAGTGATGTGAGCAGAATGCAGATGCAGGTTCACCTTTCCAGAAGCGCATTAAGCTTCTTCTGTTCCTCCTCCCTGTATAGGTATGCCTATCCCCTTCCTGAACCTTCTTGCCATTCTGAAACCTTTACATTACTGGGTAAATGGGGATAAAACAGGCTCTAAAACTTAGCCTGGCACTTTTTGTGAACTGCACGGGGATATAAAATGATTAAAATCCACAGGAATATCCAAGGATGAATGGTGGCTTTAGGAGCTGGCTTTTGAAGTAGCATCTTTATGAACGTCAGAGGATCTCAGAGATAGAGCCAAACTGTTAGAAAAAATTTTTGACTGTAATGCTCATTTGTCCAGCTCATAAATCTGCCTCTCTGTTCTTCAAAGTGCCAAAAGCTATCTAGCCAGACATCCAGCTTTTAAAAGACAGTCTAAGAAGCTGTTTGGCTCAATTAGTTTAACTCTGATGGTGCTCCAGATTTTCAATCAGTAGACCACTTTGTAAGGAAAACATCTCCTTGCAGACCTCGTTCCCTTTCCAAGACTGGTAGCTTAATCCACCATGTTATAATTCTAAAATATTGGAGTTTTTTTCAGTGAACCACAAGAAAAACTCTGCAGTACATCCACACACCACAGCTTCAGATCCTTGATTTGTCAGACATTTTTTCTTGGCCTTCTTCACCATAAATGGTGGAAGCAATACATTCTATGGTCTGGTTGTGCATAACATGAGGTGCAAATAAGAAATTATGCACATGAGGTGCATATTTGGTTATGATTGAGAAATTCTGAGTACAGAAGTATTTTTGGGGATTTCTTCAGTCTGAGCTCACTCTGTTCTTCAATAATCTCCTAACAGGTTGTTTCATATGATCACAGATGTAAATGGCCCCACAGAAGCTGAAGTCTAGTTCCAAGTTAGATTGTATATATTTATACTCAAGTGCTGTTTCCACTATAACTTCTAGAAAAAGTCATTATGGCTCAACTAAACAGAAGCAGTCCCTATAAAAGCAGTTACGGTTTTTCATCAGTAAAAAAGTAAAACAACCACCAGAATGACAGACTTGTTATGATGCCTCTTCCTGAAAAATGACAGTGCTTAAGAAAGCAGAACTGTGTTCTATTCATTCTCTGACTGAAAACTGACAGTGACAAAATTCCCAGTTGTGTAAAACACAAAGAAAAGAAAAGGCAAACAGACAACAGGGATGTGATGTTATTGGAGCTCTTAGGTTTTCAAGATTTGCTACATTTCAGCAAGCAAATTCAGCAAAGCCATGCAGATTCATTTTCAGCTGTGCTTGATTTTGGGATTTTGACCAACCTCTAGCAATACGAAACAGATTCAGGTAAGATGCTACTCCTGTACACGACACAGTTGACTTAATTCTGCACTAAATGTTCAGTTAAGTGCTTAAAGCATAAGACAACTTATCACTAGGCAAGCACCAGAGAAGAAAAGCTATTTTAAAACAAGTTGCACTAACTTCAACACATTTTAGAGCAGGCATAAACTTCACAAGGGAATATGTTCTTTTTATGAGAGATAATAATCAGGATTATGTGGAGAGATGTTGGCGCAGCAACACAGAGAGTGAAACAATTCTCAAGTCCTAGTCATTATTCTCAATTATGTTTTCCATTTGATTGTTAAAAGCCCATCTTGTTGACCCAGTAATATACACTTGGCTTTGCAGCCACTGTTGCTGCTTAGTAATGTCTTGGGAAATCTTATGCCTTTGAGACTCTGTGCAAATCATCTGAAAGGAGCCAAGAGTTGGCACAAATTAGAAAACAGGAAAATATACAAAGTACGTAGTTAAAAGACAAAGTTGTTTCTAGCTCAAATGAAGCACCAATTCACAGTGACATTATGAAAACACTAAAGTGTACATTAAAATTCCGAAACATCGCTGCTATTCACAACAGGCCAATGCAAACACTTGTTACTTCTGTGCCTGAGCGTGAAATTGTAACTTTAGGAAAGTGATGTCAGTACAAAAGAATTCAAAACTCTTTTTATCTGATTGGCAAATAAGTTCAAGTACTGAAATACTAAATAAATAGTACAGCACTGATTCCATAGCATAATTTATTTCACATGAGCTAAATTAAAAGGCAAGTTTTTTAAACCGGTAAGCATGGTGATGGGTGCCACTGTGTCATATTCACCAGAGACTAGAAATCCTTTCAAAGGGAAACTGAGATACAGTGTGCACCATATTTTTTTGTCGTATGCTGAAACGGAAGCTGCATAGGAGCTACAGTTTCAAGTCCTCACAGTTTTGGGAAAGGTAGGTCTGCTCAATGCTTCAGCCCAAAGCAGAATTTCTATGAAAATCTCTTTGTTATTTAAAATTCAAGTAAAGAAGAAAAGAGTTTCATATCATTAGAAGGATATTGTGCTGCATTTTTAATACTGTAATTGTGGACAAAGAAAATCAATCTGGTTTAGACCTCGCTGAAATGCTGGGGTCAACATTAGAATTGAAATTCCCTCAAATTGAGAGACTATTACACAGAATTTGTATATAAACCACCATAGAGACAACAAGCTGCAAAGTTCAGATGGCTTATATCCCAGAGGACTTATCAGGGGCAAAGTTTATAACTAATTATGAGAAAATATAAGTAGCTATTACCTCAAAAGCAAGTCTTACCAATAGTAACACCATATGATGCCAAACGTTAAATGAAAAACATTCAACATATTATTTCAAATTATGGTGAAATACATGACAGAAGCGGGACACATTCTGACAGAAGGCAAAGTTAAGCGCCAGTTCAGAGTCAACTTATTCTTTGTTTACTCTAACATTGATGGAAAACACCCCTTTTTTTTTTTGTCAGAAAATGACTAGAACAAAGGACATTTTTGTCACCACAATAACTTACTGGTTTCAGTGGAAAATATTACTGAAAAATACATTTTAGTATGGATATAAAGGGTCTTAATTTTCTGATTTTTAAATACATCAACCCTCTTCCAGTTTTCCTCCCTTGTCACCTACTGCCACAAATCCAGTGCAGAGCTGTCTGGCAAAACTCACTGGTTTCACTTCTGGTCTTTTTCTGAGTGTTAGCTTCAATCTTCTGCCTGATCTGGACAGTGCCTGGAGAATCAGTTTGTTCTGAAATGAGGCTGGTTTACCACCCTGTGTTGTAAATGCCACTCCAAACAGTGCAAACACATATGTTGGTTTGGCTTATCCACGTCTTTCAAATCCCCAGTTAATGCTCCAGTAAATTTTACCACAGAACCTTTGCAACAGGCATATTTCCACCCAAAGCCTAAACCTCTACAAATACACTCATGCAAATGTCTTGCTGCTTAGTCACACTTTTACAGTTTCTTTCTGTAGTGTGGAGTGGTCTTCTCATTGTCAACTGTGAATTTTCATCTGTAAAGGGTAAAAAGGCAAGCAAAGAAAACTAAGGAATTCTATAAAGATGGATAAAAGCAACTGGAACTGATAGTGTTTGTTTGTTCGTATTTCAGATTCCATGGCACGCAACAAGGGTGTGAAATGAATTTTTGGACTCTTCCTCAGCTGAGCAAAGCAAAGTGATTGCTGAGTGAAAACTGTTAAGATAGTCACTACCTCACTCCCACTTCACTGAATGAGGAGTCCACCTCTCTTCATTCCTCAAGAAGTGAACGCAGATGTCTTGTTTGGAGACCCAACACTACACACATACTTCTACAGCATACACTAGACAAAGGCTGCAGCTCACTTGGCATTCTCTGCAGCCCTAGACTATCTTACACTTTATGGGAAGAAACCTCCTTCTGAAGGACAGCAGGAACCTTCAGGCTCCCGGACTATGTCAACAAATAAAGTAAAGCCAGAACAAAGTGGTGGCATTCCCTTGGCTGGGGCACAGTTCTGTGGAAAACATTCTGGTGGTCACAAGGGTCAGGAAAACAAAGTACCAGCCAGCAGCAGAGAACATCAGCCCTAACAGCAAAGAACATCAATTGCATTCTGGTCTGCATTAACAGGAACAGACAAGAGATCTAGAGAAGTTACTATCTCACTCTATTCCTTCAACAGTATCTGGAATACTGCCTACAGTCTTGGATCCCTGGTACAAGATAAATTGAAGTGAGTCCAGTGGAGGACCTCCAAGATGATTAGGGCAGATTGGAGTGCTTGTTCTATGGGAAGAAGCTGAGGGATCACAGCTTGTTCAGCTTGGAGAAGGGGAGACTTTGGACAGACTTTACTGAAGTCCAACTGAAAAGATGAATCCAAGCTCTTAACACAATGGGAGAAAAGAGACAACAGAAATGACATGAAAAAGCAGAGAGTTTTACTGGATATTAGGAAAACCTTTTTCTCTGTTAGGATAATCAGGTGGTGGAACAGGTTGTCCAGAAAGGCTGTGCTATCTCCTTCCTTGGAGATTCCCAAGATTACAATGGCTAACGCTCCAAGCCATCTGCTCACATCTCAGAGCCAACCCACTTGAAGCAGCAAGTCAAAGAGGACAACTGCTCAAGATCACTCCAAGCTGAATTATTTGGTGATTCTGTAATTATAAATCATGATGTGTGCTGTCCAGAAAAATAGCTGCTAGGAAAGGCAACTTCAGTTCTGCGCTCATTTTATCCTGGCTGACACTGCACTCAGATGAATATTGTGTTGTCATCTGAAAGATTTTAAGACCACTCAAAAATCATGGCTGTCTTCACAATGGATTAGTTCTATAGGGCTGATTCTTGAGAAATGTAGGGGCTGCTGGTGTGTCGAGTTTTTGTCTTCCAGCATCCTGTCTCGTCAATCTGCCTCTCAACCTTGATGGCCACAGCAGTCTACAAACAGCAACAATGCAGCAGCAGGATGACCTGTGACTACAGCACAAACAGGTAAGTCCAGACCGAAAACATTAGTAAGATAGAAGACTGTGGAATGGTATAAAAGAAGCATTTTCAACAAAATAATTTAATCAGTATGTAAAGAGCTTTCACTCACACAAGATTAACTTGTTTGTGGTCAGTTCTGGATTGATACTTTTTATCAGAAGAGAAAAAAGAAGTCTCAGTATAAATTATTGGTCATAATAGCTCAGTATCAGTCTTACACTTTAAACGATAACTTTTGGATTGAAGTTTCCTGTTGCTTCATCCAGCTGTCATCACTCCTCTATACAACAATTGGTTTCTATCCATCCTCACTCTCCTCCAAATTTTCTCCCTGAAGTTTCAGAGATCCTAAGCCTGCTCATTTGCTGACTGATTTCTGCCTTCAGCGTCAGAACAAAAATATACTCCGTATGGATCTGTATATTGTCTTAATAACATATTCAACCTGAAATAAGTATGATTCACCATTCACAATTTATTATTCTCTTCAGTAACGTGTTTATTATGACAGACAGCTGAAGGGCTGCCACTGGGGTTTTGTCATCATTTGATGTGAGCCAAACTGGAAGGTATTTTTAGATCTCATGTATTCAATGTTTAAAATATATTTCCTACATAAAACTGCAGAGATTATGGAAATTCCTCAGAAATATGGTCTTGGCCTTGGTTTTCCATGTTTTTCCATGTTTTTTTGGATATGCCACAGTATTTCCAACCAGCCATTAGTAATTGGCTTAGCAGTTGCTTCAACCTCCCTCAAAATGCTTGTTCTAATATTTTATTCCATAAAAGGTAATTTAGGGATCCATCTGCAACCACTTGCTACCCAAAGCTGTCTTTGCTACTACTAACAGGCCTTGTAAAATCAAAGTAGCAAGTACTTCACCTAGTAATGAGGGCCTGGAGGGTTGGCACTTAGGTGGCAAATTTAATTAACTTCATTAATGTACTTTTGGGAAGACATTCAGCACAACCTATTTTTTGCTCTACAGGTGTGTGCTGCGTTCTGTAACGCTGGCTTTCAGTGGAATGAAACCCTTCTGAAGAGTCCATGGAAAGTAGAATTTTCAAGAAGACCTTAATCTACCCTTCATTTCTACATGAGCATCACATCAGTAGTATGTGGTGGTCCTGCTCAGGGACCTATTACAGTAAACACTAAAGAAGAGTGTCCTGAAAAATTAATGCTGATGCTTCACTTTGTCCATATGACTGTGTTTACATCTCAAGGCATCTAATTTCAAGTTCTCTGAAACAGGGAGCAAGTGGATTCTCAACATCTCACAGCTCAGTCTAATGAGAATACATTCTCTGAACTTAATGCATTCATTCAGATGCCCAAAACTCAGTCTAGAATGGCACTGAAGCAAATAGATATAAACAAAACAAAAGTGTCCAGTTCAAAGTGGGAATTTGGGAAGAAATCATGCCTGAAAGGAGCAATGACTCTAAACCACTCATGTCATGTCTTTGTTCAAGTTCCCTACAGTGCTCCAACATTTTGGTGGTGATGGATATGAGACAGACCTGTCTGCATTCAAGTGTAATCCAAAGTCTGGTGTTTCACAATGTTTCCCTTTTTTCAAAGAATTAGGCACATTTTTTACATTTAAGAAATGCATGATAATGGAAATGGCAGGGGCTTGAAATCATCTGTTAAAGCAACAACATGTACTCTAAGTTCAGAGAAAGCAAACATGCTGCCAAGGCATTTGACCACAACCATTTACATTCTCCATATTTATCTTCTCTTTTGCTGCTATCCACTAAAAAACTCCAGTCAGGTTTCTACCTGCTAAGATGACACCAGTGCTATGATTTTTACTTGAACAACTAACTACATGAAAATCTTTTTATATCACAGCTGCAAATTAGTGTTATTAGAAGATTTCAAGACAGATTGGACAGTTCAAACTGTAGAACAGTTGGATGCTACCACACATTTAATCTAAATTCAGACATAGTCTCCTAAACTGTATCAGTAATTTGCGTGAAACAGCATGAATATTTTTGTCTAGTACTTCAATGAAAATAAATATACATGTATTCCTCCAAAACACAAAGCTCAAGGAAAAAAAACCTGCAAAGCTGGTCTTTGTATGTGTCTTGTTGAGAGATACATGTAACAGCAGTGAAACATACGGCCTACATCCTCACCAGGAACACAAGTTGATCTTTATCAAACTACTCTTCCAAAACAAGTATCTTCTAAGGGCAAATGAGATAGAAATACAGATGTATCTTACTTAAACAAGAAATTTCAACACTTGTTACTTAAAGCAGAAAACAAAACCTGCAGAGATGCTTAAGCCTGGTAAATGAAAGCTTTAAATGTGCCACGTTAGAAGAAATGCATCTAGAGACAATTCTGGAGCTGGATATGGAGGAAATTCTACAGCAGCTCTGTTTCTGTACTTCCTGAGCTACTTCAGGAGCACCTCCTCACATTTTTGTGGAATAATAGGTACATGAAGGAAGGACCAACCATGACCTCTCACAAATAGGAAGCGATGAGGTTCAGAAACAATGTACATGGGGAAAACCTTCACTGGTTATGGAATGAAGCTGGGGAAAATATCAGTGGGTGGGATGCAAAAATTAACTCCTGTTGTGAGACTGGGCTGTTCAGTCTCTGTTTTCTGGAATCTGGAAGTCTCTTCTGGGCTGTAAGATGAAACAGCCATGGGGTCTTTAAGCTGTTTAGCAACAGCAAAGACCTCCAGAATCACACTACTCCTCTCAGAGGTGTCACTTACTTATTTTCTCTGACACGCATTTAAGTATTTTTCTTTTTTCTTTAAACTTTGGTAAAACAGAAAATAAGAAAGGAATGGGGTCAACATTCAGTGAGAGTCTAAAACAATGTGGAGAAACATCAGATAATCATATTAAAAGGTCAAGATGCAGCTTAAAAAAACTTTAAAAAGGTATCAGTAATAACTTAGTTAATTGGTCATTCTAAATTGATCAGTGCAGGCACATTATCTAAAACCCCAATAAATCCAAAAGAATGGTAAAAACAGGACACGACATCTGTATATATTCTTTTAAGACTTCAGATACATATAATGAGGCATTCCACAGCCAAGGAACAGAGAAGACACACCAGAGTATATACGCTTCCCCAGTCTCGTTTCCACAACTAAAAGCTTATTTGACAAAACTCAAGCCCATCTAGGTCTTTTTGAGTAATTTTCAGCTGATGCCACAATACAGACACAAAGGAATCCAGAAAGTCAGCAGTGCGTGCTTTAAGATTATTATTTGGTTCAGATCCAAATATCATAATAACCATCCTAAATGGTTATTATTTTGCACTGTCCTTTCTTTTTGCAAAATCAGAATTTTATTTTTTTTAAATTTGTCTTCAGGTTGCTGCAACTCAAACTGATTCTTGCTCCTTACACTTCTTTTTAGTGTAATGATTCGAAAATCTGTCACCATCTTTATAATACAGCTCAGATATTTGCACTGAACTACATATGTGATAATCATACTTCTTTTATTAAATGTGAAACTATAGAATTTAGAAACTGATAGTCTGCGTCTTCTGCAATTCAGCTGAACACATTTAAATTGTTTATACATTTTTCACATTTCTGAGGCTTTCTTCCCTACTATACAAACCAGATCAACTGTATGAACCAGGTCATTCTCCAAAATCTGGGGAGTATGAGACAGCAGATTCAGAGGTGTGCCAACGAATGGTATGTGCATGTACCAACTATTTCCGTGCGGGTTCTAAGAAAGGACATTTTCCTAAGAAACTATTTTTTGCTGTTAATCAAACCAGAATGTTTCATTCCTTAAAGGAATGAATGCAGCCTGCTCCAAATAGCAGACTCCTGTTATTCTACAACAGCCACTTAGGTTTCTTAGAAATCCTAAGGACTGAATCAAAAGAAAGCAATACCTGCTGGGATAATTTTTTTCTCCACAGTTTTCCCCATCTCCTCGGTTTTGCATGTGGTATTGTGACTGCTGAACAGACACAAGTGTGCTATTAACAATATTGTATTTGGCTTTCACTGTGGTTTTTACACAGAGAGTGTTCACAGAAGCAAGCCTTACTGGCAGCACACATTGCTTTATAAAATGCTTGGCTCTCTGACAGACAAGCTTTTGTGGATTTTCCCATAGCAATTTAGGATATTATCATGCCCAGTTATCTGGTCCCAGCTGACTGGAGGTTGGCAAGTATGATACCTATCTAGAAGAGTTAGAAGGAGGTTCTGGAGAACTGCAGGCCTGTCAGTCTGACTTTGGTGCCAGGGAAGGCTATGGAGCAGGTCATCTTGAGTGCCATCAAGCGACACATACAGGACAATCAGGTGATTGGGCCCTGTCAGAATGGGTTTATGAAAGGCAGGTCGTGCCTGACTAACCTGATCTCCTTCCACAAAGGGTGACTTGCTCGGTGTATGAGGGAAGGGCTGTGTATGTCGTCTGCCAGGACATCAGAATGCCTTTGACACTGCTTCCCACTGTGTTCTTCTTCAGAAACTTGCTGCTCATGGCTTGGAAGAATGTCCTTTTTGCTGAATAAGCAATTGGGCCAAAAGAGTGGTGGTGAAGTGAGTTAAATCCAGTTGGTGTCCACTCACAAGTGGCATTTCCAAGGCTCAGTATTGGAGCCTGTCCTCATTAACATCTTTATCAATGATCCGGTCAAGCGCACCCTTTATCAGTTTGCAGATAAGATCAAGTTGGGTGGGTGGGTCAAACTGCTGGAGGGTACAGATGCTCCGCAGAAAGTTCTGGACAGCCTGTATCAATGGGTCGAGGCATGCAGTGTGAAGTTCAGCGTGGCCAGATGCTGCATCCTAACAATGCCACCAAGGTTACAGATTTGTAGATGTGCAGTTAGAAAATTACATATTGAGAATGGGCCTGGAGGTATTGGTTGACAGCTGGACACTTGGCCACCAGTGGCCAAGGAGGTCAATGGCAATCATGGCTTGTATTAGAAATAGTGTGGCCAGCAGGACCAGAGCAGGGATTGTCCTCCTGTACTCGAATTCTCGGTTCTGTTCTGTCCCCACACTCCCAGACAAACATCGAGCATGTCAAGAGAAGGGCATGAAGTTAAGGAAGGCTCTGGAGTAAACGCGGTCTCAGGAGCTGCTGAGGGAACCAAGGTGGGGGAGGGGGCGTTAACTGGAGAAAAGGAGCCTCAGGGGAGACCTTTTCACTCTTCACAACTCCCTGACAGGACGTTGGAGCGACGTGGAGGTCGGTCTCCTCTCACAGGACGACAGGAATCAGCCCTACGTTGCACCGGAGAAAGGATTCCGTATCAGGGCAGGGACTCCACGGAAGCCACCCCTCCCCGATACCACAGTCTCCCCACACCACCTTCACCCACTACCACCTGAAGCGGGAAGGAAGGGCGGGGCGGGGTTTCCCGATCCCACCACGCAGGGGCGGTGCCGGTCACGTGACGCAGTGGCGGCAGCCCGGCCCCGGCCCCGGCCTCAGCAGCCGGCAGCGGCGCGCGCGCAGCCGTTGCACCTGGCGCCGCCCGCGGGGACTTCCCGCCCCCCTGCCCCCCCTCCTTCCCGTCACCAGGACAACGGGCCTCGCGCCGCGCCTCTGCCATGGTGAGCGCGGCCCGGAACGGGTCTGGGTTGAGTGGGGGGGCGTTGGCCCGGGTTTGGGGGCGCTCAGGGCGGGCAAATAGGGTGAGATGGTGATAGAGAGGGTGTAGAGGGCGGGTGTTGGGCTGCGGCGCCTGACAGCGGGTGGAGGCCCTTCGGCCTGAGAGGAAGGAAGAAAGTGGAGGCCCCCCCGCCCTGAAAGGAGGGTAGAGGGCAAGGTGGAGGCCGCCGCTGGAAAGATGAGCGAGCGTGTCTTCGTCTGTATCTGTCTATCCTCCTAGTGCAGGTGGGGCTGCGTTGTCCTACAGCAGGGTGGGAAGAAGCTCAGCTCGTGTGTCTGTGTGGCTGTAGCTGAAGTGTAGCGGGTGTTTTTGCTACCCAGTGGAAGGCCGGAGCGGCCCGAGGTTGCGAGCCTGCCTTGGTATAGGTTTGCTGAACCGCCAGCCCTGGAAGCGTTTAAAAGTCGTATAGACCTGGAGCTTAGGGCCGTGGTTTAGTGGTTGGCTTGGGACAGTTGAAGTAATGATTGGACTCGATGATCTTAAATGTCATTATCAACCTAAATGATTCTGTGATTCTGTATGGCTGGGCTGTGCTGTCCCTTTGTGCAACACAGGAGATAAAACCTGTGTCTGTGGGTGTGCGTGAGGTGTATCGTCCCCCTGTAAAAAGAAGGGAGAGAGGCAATGTGTATGTTATTGCAGCAGCATGGATATACAGAGACCACATGGGTGCTGTGTTCTCTGCTTATATGTGTTCAATAACCCAGAATGTGGCC
The DNA here is from genome assembly GCA_028565055.1 of Phoeniculus purpureus. Classification (NCBI taxonomy): domain Eukaryota; kingdom Metazoa; phylum Chordata; class Aves; order Bucerotiformes; family Phoeniculidae; genus Phoeniculus; species Phoeniculus purpureus. The sequence continues at coordinate 27,247,976 of JAOXOE010000506.1, forward strand.
TGAGACAATTATGTGTGTGTGTACCACATGAGCATAACATTGCACCTCTGTGTCAATGTGTGTGTGTGTATGTGTCTGCTGTGATTTGGGCTTGTGGTATATTTGTGTGTATCCGTGTTGTCACATCTCTGCTATGTTATGTTCAGGGACATGACATGGCATCATATGCATGTAGTTATGTTTACATACTGCCGTCTGCTGTGGGCTTGTGTCTCTGTGAATATTGGGTGTGGCATATCTGGATATTTTTAAAAGCATGTATGCTATGGGTGTGGCAAGGATTATCTACAATGCATACATAACAGATGCAGGGTATGGTGTGTTTTTGCTTATGCATAGCTATGACCGTTTGATGTACATGCACAGATTGATTTGTAATAGGTTTGTAGTATGTATGGTGGGTATGAGATTTGTTGTATCCTATGTATGTCATGGAGCATATGTGTGTGGAGAAAACGGTTTGCTATGTGTGTGACACATATGGTAAGAAGGGAGCAGTTGCTAGCCTTTCACATGTTGGGAAATGCACAAGGTTTTAGTGGAGAAAATCACTTTATATGTATATTTACGTGTGTAATGATAGTAGTTTCCTGTAGCAAATTCTGGGGAGGGAGTGCTCAGCCTCACAAGGGGAAGGAGCACATCCCTATAGTGTTGTAACTTCTCTTCCGCTGCACAAAGGCTTGTTTGTGCTTTATTCTGCCCCTCGCCTTCCAGATTCTGGCCTGTATGTGTTGAACCTAAGCAAAATTACCTTGAAAACAGAATTGTGAGGTGGCTTGAAAATATGAATAGGCTCAGTGGTGTTGTGCACTTCTGTGTAGAATCATGTTGTGTTTGGTTTGCAGATGTTTTAGGATATATCTGTTGCCACAAGGAGGAGTGAATGTCAGTGAGTGAGGCTGTGCATGGTGTAGTATTGGTGAAGTGATTAGGAAGTGACTTAGTGACATGCCATACTTCTCATTAGTATTCCATCACACATCTTACTCCACATCAGAGATTATATGCTATCTTAAAAGTCAGGTGAATTAATTGGATTTATCTTGTTTTCTGAACTTAGGGAAAATTACAGACTGAAAAACAAGGAACAAAATATTTATAAAATATTTCACAATGTAAGTAAATATTTACCATTTATCAAGTTCCAAGTATGACATTTTTCTTAATGGTCTATTTTGACGTTCCTGATTAGATACTTTTAGGAGTCTAAACTCTGCAGACATAGAATCTGTAAAGAAGCACCAAGCTGTTGCTGTAACTGTGCAGGTAAAGTCTCAGAAATGTTACTGGATAAGGCTTTCTTCTTTACAGATTCCTATATTGGACAGCAACATAGCTGAGCATGACACAGAATCACAGAACATTAGGGATTGGAAGGGACCTCAAAAGATCATCTAGTCCAATATCCCTGCCAGAGCAGGATCACCTAGACCAAGTTGCACAGGAACATGTTCAGGCAGGTTTTAAACGTCTCCAGAGAAGGAGACAGCTAATAGGAAAAGATGGAATAAGGTAATTTTAAAAACTCGTAATATTTTTCAGATATTTTATTCATTTATGTTTGAATTGCTCTCTGCTACAGAGTTAGTTCTTTTTTAAGTGTTCTTTCACTCTTAATATTTCATAGCTGAGTAGTTTAAAAATCAGGTAAGATAAGGAAGGAATTAATTTTGACCAGTTAATACCAGACCTTTTAATATAGAGAACATCAGTGCTCCTACAATTGGATGGATCATTAGCTAGCTTATCATTTGCTTATTTTGACAATAGAGTGAAATATTTAGTTTTCTTAGTTCAAATCAGGGATGACCTGGGACTAGTAGATGTGGAAAGTTTAAAATAAAAGTCAGATTTTCAGTGAAGCATGGTGACTATTTTTAGGTTAGTGTAGTAGTAGAAAAGTAGTGCTAATCTTGGCACTGTGACAATATCGATCTGAATGCCAGCAGAAAGGCTGCATGTTAGCAGTACTTCAGCATTTTGTCAATTAGAGGTCAGGATAAGGGCGCTAATTTAATGCAAAATGTAGTAGTTCGGGTAGTCGGATTTGAATGTCAAGTTTGCATTAATATTTATTCATTGTGACATCAAAAAAAACATAAAAGGCATCACAAAAGTATAATGATAGACTTAAAATTCACAGCTTGCTGGTATCTCCTCTCATAATTTCATATTTACTTTAAAGCATCAGTAGAGATCCTTAGATGTATCTGTGTCACTGTCCACATTTAAACTGGTTGCTCTTGAAATTTGAGATAATTTACCAGGAGTTTGTGAAGACCAGACTCTTTCTTCAGACATTGTTAAAAAATGTGCTGTTTCTGAAAGTATATTTATATAGTGTGGTTCTGCAATATAAAAATGGGTTAATTTTAGATACGACATTAATTTTGAGTGCAGTCCCTGTGAATAATGATATGGTAGAAGCTGCCTTAAATTCCATTTTGGTATGTCTGTGTAGAGTCTCAAAGTTACTTGAATAGTCAAAGGGAAGCACCTTTCTCCGAGTGTTTGCGATTTAGGCTTTGGCAAATTACATTTGATGTCTGAGGCCCACAATACGAATTTAAGCACTTAAATGGACTAAATTAATTTCCTTTGACTACATAGAGGTAATGGAAATGCAGCAACATGTTTATTGTTTAAAATACGAGGACATCTCAGCTGATGACAATCAACTACTACCAACCTCTGTAGAGTATTTCCCTCTGGTCTGTTTTCTTTTGCCTCCTAAAAACCACCACACTGGTGCTAGAGGAGGACTGGAGCTGGAAATATGCCCTTTTCTGGGCTTGTGCATTTATGACTACTTGGAACCACAAGCTGTTGCTGCATAGTTGACAAGAAAGTAGTTAAAACTTGATATCAAGCTGCTACCCTTAAAATATTGGCCATATTTCCTGGCATACTCACTCTTTCTCTCCTAGTGCTACTCCCTGTTCTCCTTTGTCCAGAAGAAAATAGTAAACCTAATGTTCATTGGATTTAATTGCTGTTCAGCTAGTTAACTGGTGTTCTGTTAATTTAAATCAGTAAGGAGGTATCAGATCTTTATAAACATGAAACTCCACCAGAATGTCAAGTTTGTCTTCAGAGGTTGAAAATGAGGTTACAGAGGAAAAGCATTTTGATACCATGACTTGATGTTGTGTAGTAGGTACCTAAATATCAGGGGTCAAAATGCCTGAATGTACCTGTAGTTCTGAAAAAAGTTCTGTAATCTACTTCTGTAGTACAAGTGTCAAAGTTAGTTTCTTTCTGCACAAATTAAAGAACTATGAGTTTTGGCAAATTGAGTATCCAGGTTTTCTTTAAATATTTTCATCTTTAAATCTCAACCTCTTAGGTTTCTTGGAACAGATGTTTTGGAAATGCAACTATGATGTTATTTCCTTTGAAGTCAGTTATAATTGCTGCTTGTAATCATGAAGAGGTACCTAATTTTGTCTCTTGTAACTGAAAGCTTTTATTAATTATACACTACATATGTGGTGTGTGCAGCCACAACACAATGTGTCATCTTTTTTTTGTCTGATTCTTACTCTGGGGAAATGCAGAGAAGGTTTGCTCTTCGTTATAAAGATTTCACACTCTCAGTACTAGAAAAAAATACTCATTTTGACATCGTGCTTATGATGCAGATCAAGCACTGCTTTGAAATGACTTTGTAGAAGCTATAGAGGCATTCCTGTAATCAACTACATCTTTCAAGTCTCAATTATATTTTTGAGGAGCAGTTATGTTTGGGGAGGGGGTATACTAGCACATTAAATTTTTGTTTCATAGATGCTTAGATTCTGTTTCAACCATGCAGTCAGAACTGGAGCTGTACTTTCATTTACAGTTTGAGCTAAGTACAGGAAGAAAAATAATTGCCTTTAGTGATATGGGATTGTGTGGCTGGAGGGAGGACTGTGTCAGTCCAGATTAGAATGGTGCAACCTCCTGGGGAAATGAACCTGCAGAAGAATCTCTGTGTGCATGCTCTGGGAAAATTTCAGGTCTTTCTTCCTGGTGGAAGGAGCCTTGGAATCTATTCCAGTATTTCTGTTCAGAGTCTCAAAGTTACTTTGATGGTCAAAAGGAAGCACCTTTTGTGGGTGTTTCAACTTAGACTTTGGCAGTTTGCATTTGAGTCTCTGCTTAAGAAGGGATTTGTTATTTACCTGATCAAAAAAATAAAGCACATAATGGGTATGATGCAAAATGGCTCTTGTGATAGGCTGCAGTCTACAGCTTCTTCATCCACCTGATTTTAATATTCTGCCACAGCTTTGCTGATCATCAAACCAGCAATTAGATGATACATGTTCCCTTGTTTTAAGGCGATTTATAGATTAGACTGTTAGTTTAGTGTTTCATTTAATTTTTTTAGGAATAAGGGCTAAATGCTTCATTGTTTATTGTTTTTATTAGGAAGTGCTAGTAAAAGCATTATTCCTAAAGGAGGAATAATGGATAAATACCTGAAGGAAAAAATACTCAAAAGATTTATCAATCGTCTAAGGCTAACGTAATGAGAGGAAACACATGGGACTTGTTTCAATGAAATAGATTCAGTCCAATGAAATGAGTCCTGTCTCACATGGAATTACTGCAAACCCTGATTTCTGAGTTTTCTAGGACTGTTGCTACAATTTTCTCCTGCCCAGCACTTTGGCAAAATTGGAAGGTACTAGAAATAACCAATAACAGAAGAAACAAAAAACTGCCTCTTTTGTTTCTGTTCCTTTGTTGGAGGATTTGGTTACTGCTTTTCATTTACCCATTTTCCCTCATGACAGCCCAAATCTTGGGGTCATTACTCGGTCATTTACTCCTCAGTTGACTCCTAAGGAGATATTAAGCCAGCCCAGGGGGGTTGTGGAGTCTCCTCCTCTGGAGACATTTAAAACCCACCTGGATGTGTTCCTGTTCAACTTGGTCTAGGTGATCCTGCTCTAGCAGGAGGATTGGACTAGATGATCTTTCGAGGTCCCTTCCAATCGCCAATGTTCTGTGATTCTGTGAAACTGTCTCTTTATGTACATTTGTGGAATATACAGGGGTACTATTAGCCACTTTTCTCAAATTTTATAGAATGTATTTAGCTGGAAGGGACCTTTTAAAGGTTATCTAGTCCAACCTCTCTTCAGTGAGCAGGGACATCTTTACCTAGATCAAGATGATCAGAGCCCCATCAAGCCTGAGCTTGAATGCCTCCAGGGATGGAGCTTCTACCACCTTTCTGGGCAACCTCTTCCAGTGTTTCACCACCCTCATTGTAAAGAACTTTTTTCTAACATCCAATCTAAATCTCCCCTGCTCCAGTTTAAAACCATTGTCCCTTATCCTGTCACTACAAACCTTGTGAGCTGTCCCTCACCAGCTTTCTTGTAGGCCCCCTTGAGGTACTGGAAGGCTGCTGTAAGGTCTCCCTGGAGCCTTCTCTTCTCTAGGCTGAACAACGCTAACTCTCTCAGCCTGTCTTCATAGGAGAGGTGCTCCAGCCCTTAGGTTATTTTAGTGACCCTCCTCTGGACCTGCTCCAACATGCCCACATCCTTGTGTTGGGGACTCCAGAGCTAGACCCAGTAGTTCAGGTGAGGTCTCACCAGAGCAGAGCAGAGGGGGTAGACTCACCTCTCTCAAGCTATAGGCCACACTTCTGATACAGCACAGGAAGCAACTTGCCTTCTGGGCTGTGATTATGTGTTGGTGGCTCATGTCCAGCTTTTTGTCCACCAACACCCCGAAGTTCTTCTCTGTGGGGCTGCTCACTAGCACATCATCCCCAGCCTGTACTGATAATCACAGTTGCCCTGACTGAGGTGCAGGACCTTATACTTGGCCTTGTTTAAACCCCATGAGATTCACATGGGCCCACTTTTTCAGCTTGTCCAGTTCACTCTGGATGACATCCTTAGTCATGAGTTTTTGTGGATAACAATCTAAAAATGGATCAGTAATGGACCCTTGTGGTGAAGAAGGCCAACAGGGTGTTTGGATGGATCAAAAGGAGTGTGTCTAGCAGATCAAAGGAAGTTATTCTACCTCTTTATTCTATTTTAGTGAGACTGCACCTGGAATACTGTGTCCAGTTCTGGTCTTCCCAATTTAAGAGGGATAGAGAATTAATTGAGAGAATTTAACACAGAGCTGTGAGGTGATTGGGGGTCTGGAGCAACTGCCTTATGAAGAGAGATTGAGAAAATTGGGACTTTTTAGTTTGGACAAAAGAAGGCTACAAGGGAATTTAATTATTGTCTATAAATACATGAGGGCTGGGTGTCAAGAAGAAAGGAATATTCTCTTTTCAGTTGCATTGGACAGGACAAGGGGTAATGGATGCAAGCTTGAACACAGGAAGTTTTACCTCAGTAAAACTGAGGAAAAGTATGAGGAAAAACTTCTTTACAGTCAGAGTTACTAAATACTGGAATGGGTTGCCCCGGGAGGTTGTGGAGTCCACTTCTCTGGAGACGTTTCAGACCCATCTTGATGTGTTTTTGTGTAGCTTGATTTAGGCTTTTTAGGTGGTTATGCTTTTCAGTAATTTGTATCTGGCTTGAGCAGGGGGGGTTGGACTCGATGGCCTTTGAAGGCCCTTTCCAACCCTAATAAGCTGTGTAAACTGTGAACCAGTCTCTACTCAGGGAAGATTAGGTAAGGGGTAGTTTATTTTTCCATATGGCTCAGGTTCATTTTGCCATCTCAGGTAGTTGGAACAAGATGTTGTCAAAAGATGACAGTGTGAACTGGGTGGACCAGAAAAGGTTTGATTGGTGATTTCCAGCGCTTGTTGGTGACGTTAGGTGACTGACCTAGAATAAACTAGTGTGCTTTAGATCACCTTCTACACACTAAGAGACAGGCGAGTTGAAACAGTCTTATGAGGTTTTAGTTGCTTTTTGATCAGTTTGTCATGGTACTGGAAGAGAAAAGATACTGAGGATAGACCAGTGCAAAAGGTCTTGTGGCTGTTTGGCAGTGAGGAGGAAGATACAAGCTGATCAAATGTGATTCCCTGGGTTTTGGTAGAGGGTGTCCAAGAATAAATAGAGATTAGTGACCACAACAGAGCAGAGTGGCTAGAATTTTAAAGTGCACAAAGTCACAGCTGGAGATGGAGTGCAGTGAGTGGCTGGAGGGAGAGCCTGCGTGGAGGTGGCGCCTATCTGTTGAAATATAAGACTTTGCCAATCTGTCTCTGTTGTAGACAAGCTTGGTTCGAGGTGGAATCGCCTTTCGAGGCTCACTTTGGTGTGTCATAATTTTATTTATAATACAGAAGGCTTTTCCATGAGTTCTAATTTAACCCCAGTCCTCTGCCATGAGATGTTGTGTCTTTGATATAGTTTATTTTGGCTGCTGGCAACATGTATCCCTTTGCCTGTCTAACACTCCTTTTGTTGCCTGGATACGGTTACATTTTACCACTTACACACTAGCTTGGTGTTAAATGATTCTGCCTGTCTAATGCGTTAATTGTAGATTTCTGAAGGAAGTGCCAACTCAGCAATTCTCTCACCATTAAAGAGCACTCTATAGTGTAACGTTACATAATCCTATTTTTTCCTGCTTTATGGAGATCTTTCTGGGATGCCATTCATTGCTTTAATGCACTGCTGAGCTATTCTGGGTACCAAACCTCATTTGTTGTCTGATACACAGGCAACAATTAGGTGTTTGCACTGAGGAGTAGAGATGCTTAGCAAGCTGCTGGGTGTTGTGTTTGGAAACAAAAGTCTGCACAGCAGAACGGAATAAATCTTGATTTTTTTTTTTTTTTGTAATGATTTTCCTTTAAAATAACTTGTTTCTATAATGCCTGTGACTGCATAAATAATACTCAATAAATATTGTTCTTGCCAGTGAAAACCAGAAAGACTTGATGCTTTTTTACGTATGGCAATATTTACAGTGTGATTGGGATGTTTGCTCTGTCAGCCATAGGAGGAGGGAAGTGTATGATTTTTCTTTTAAACTACTGTCTCCTTTGGTGGCAGTGACCCAATATTGTGTCAGGCAAAAGATTTCTTTCAAGTGTTTTTCATGTTGCATGTGTGGTTTTCATTTGTATCTTTTAGCATTTGGAAAACTCCCAGCTATTTTGGGATCCTTCTTTCTAGCTTTTGTATTTAGTAAAGTGGACAGCAAATGGCCTTCATAAAGATGATCTTGCTACAGGGGAAGTGATTGCTTTTGACTTTGACTTCCTCCAGTCTGTGCTGTGATTCCTTAAATTCTTATTCACCTTCTGTTTTGTTTATTGCTGGGTTCCTCTGGCAAATTTGTTAAATGTAAATATTTACAATAAACTGTAAGTCTGGTCAATGTCTCCTTTAGTTAGATTTTGTGTTTTAACTGTTGAGTGATCCTTTCCTCCTTAGTTGGAAACATTTTCCTGTATTATGAAAAGATGCTCTGAAAGCTGTTTTTCATTTTGGTCTTTTCAAATGATATTTTCTCGTTCTAGGTTTTCTCAAGTAATGATGAAGCCCTTATTAACAAGAAACTACCCAAAGAACTTCTGTTAAGGTAATTCTACACAATGATTGTAACATTGCTTATGTGGCTTATGGGATATCAAGTGCTGTTCAGTCTTTCTTCAGTCTGACTTGAAATAATTAGCATGATGTCTGATTTAATTCTTGGAGTTCTTGAACTTGTCTTTTGGTTAATCTTGATTAGTGTTTTGGTTAGTCTTGATTTGTTTTAATATGTTCAAATGAAACTATACCATGGTAGATGCCATTTATTAGTGATCTTTTCCTTACATATCATTTTAAAAAAGTAAACTAAATTGTGCACGAAGCTTTAGTGTACAGGGTGTTCGCTCTTCGACTCTGCACATGGTGTTTTTTCTGTCTGAGAAACCTATAATCCTTTCAACAATGCAGCTCACGCTCTTTGTGTCATGAACTATATCATAACAAAATAAAATATAACTCTGAACCATTCAAAATGTCCCTGCAGTGAAAAGTGCTGTCTGTTACCATTAGTGCCAGTTCCTGTTATATAAGGGAAATTCAACAGGTCATTGCTTCCTGTTTGATTTGAAGTGTGGGAATGCCTCAGGTAATGGTGTTGTACATCTTGTATCTGAAGAAAGTTGTCTTAAAAAATTACAATGATTTTTAGGGACTGTATTGTCACAAAGCTCTCTTGGTGGTGGTGACAAAGCAGTCTGTTGTTAAAGGCACTGCATTTTAAAAGGATTTTCATTTTTGTGGTGAAAGACTCATTCCATATGGTGATAGTGTTACAAATTAGACTTAAACTCACATTTTAATAACATTTATATAAGTTCTCCTACCTGCAGTGTAGGTGTCATTAGGAATTTAAGGTCACAACCATGGCTGTCTGAAGGGTTATCAATGGAGAATATGTTTTAGGCTCCTGCATGTAAATGCTTTTGGAAGACTGCCTGAATGTCTTTCGACACTTAAAACAGTTAAAGCTCGTGCTGCAACATGTTTTTAAATTATTTGCCATATGGTTGTGACAGGAGAGATTAAATATTGCCACACTGAGTGTAATTAATATCCTAATTGTTTTTGCTAAATTAACTACGCAGCCTACCTTTTGATTAAAAGGAGAGTAAGCCAGTTGCAGAGGAAACATTTTGCTCCCAGTGCTGGAACTGAAGAGTAAATACTGTTGCAAATCTCATCAAATGCACTTAGTTTGTTGCTTGCTTGTATCAGAGGTGTACAAAAACTGTTGGAAAGCAGAACTATTTAAGAAAAAAATAAAAACTTCGACACAGGGAAAAAGGAGTGTTTAAGACCTTGTTACTGATACCTGAAAGAGAAATATAAACACAGTTTGTTCTCTTGCAATAATTGTTCTCATTTGCATCAAATATTTAAACTTCTGTAATCTGTCTATAATGAGCAGTCAAATTTTTTTTCCTCTTAAATTGAGAAACCTGGTTTGATGATAGACTTAAACACTACCACTTGCTTGGAAGGACATGAAACCAGGGATTATTTGTTCCTTCTCAAGTAGACTCAGATAACTGGGCAGAGGAAGGAGAGAATATCTGACTAATGTGGACAGTGGTGGTTTTGAGGACACTCCTGGTTTGGAGGGACCAGTTACTCTTTGAGGTAGGTAGAAGAGCTTGAGTGGAGAGAGGGAAGCATTTAATGTGTATTTTTTTTCCTGATCTGTTTATGTGTATATATAATACTGCTTTTTTTTTTCTTGTGGAGTGAATAAGCTGCTTTTAAAAACTTTGTTTTGTAGTCCTGTTCATTTCTCTTTCAGCTTGAGCACACCTGGTAGTGTCTGCAGTGCTATTAGTTTACCAGCTGAGAAGGAACACTCTTTCCCCTCTTCTCTTGTATAAGAAATGAAAAGTTGAGTAAATCCTCTATTGTGTGGTGTTTGAGTAAAAATTCTGCAGAGGTGTTATAAATCATATAATTTAAACAATGTTTTCAGACAATTGTAGCTTTATGTTTCCCCTTAGCCTGTGTGCTTATTATGGAAAGGCATCATTTTATTATATGTACTTTAATTGGATTTGCATAGATGTCTGAAGTAGTAAACCCATGGTTCTCATCACAAGAATCAGAAGTCAGGTCAGGGGTAGATTATTGCTATAATGTACAAAGTACTGACTGGTGAGTCAAAGAACAGAAAAATATAAACTTGTATCTGGAACTATTCTTAGTTGGTAAGAATTTTGCAAGCAAATAAACAACGTCTATGTATTTCGAAGGAGGCAGTAGACTCTATTATCTCAGACATGATTAATTTTCCCCACTTGAACAATTTGTATAATGAAATAGGGTAATATTTCACCTTGAGGAGCAAAGGCTACTGCTCATTTTGACAGTCTTAAGACAACATTCCAGTTTTGTAATGCACATGCAGTCTTCAATTTTGATTTTAGACAGAGTTTGGCATCTTTCTGAAGTCTGTCATAGCTGTCTTCCAAACAATTACAATATGGCTATTTAGAATCAGGACCAGTCAAATTGATGCATGCACTGCATTTGTACACGTTATCAACCACATTAATCTTACAGGAGTTGCTTTTGAAAGTAAAATTTATTTCCTTTCCGTCAGTTGATGCAAATCTATGGTTTCTCTAACGAGAAGCCTAATAGTGCCATGTAGAAGTAACTTTCTTTAAGTAAAGTAGTTAAGTATTTTGATCCTTAGCCAAAGAAATAACAGAATCGTATTTCTCTGTTGATGAAAAGGAGATTTGGATTGGAAGATTGCTGTTTGTCAAGATGCTGAGTACGAATTGTGAATTTTGCAAAGGAAATTGTTAATGTTTCTGCTTGAAAAATTGGGGCTTCCTTCTAAAGAGCACTCCAGCATTACCTAGCTCAAGTAGAGATATTGTCTCTGGCTGAGGATGTGGTTGTGACAAACGATTAATCACTGTAACAAACAAAAGTAAATAACAAGCGTTTGAAGCAGGAGAAACAGCTAAAGGGGATATAGCAGCAACTTGCACAACACTTGGAATCATACATTACCATTATTTTGTTTCATTGTTTTCCTCCCATTTGCTATTAAGCTTCTCTTCAGAGTCCGTTCTTTAACTAATGAAAACCTAATTTAATTTAGAACTTTATTTACCTCAAATCTGTAGTCCTATTTAAACTCAGTGTCTCAATTAACAAGTTACCAAATTACCAAAGTTCAAAAATATCAATGGAGTTTTGGGAGGCAGACTGTGATAATGTTCTTCCTCGTATCTGTGCAAAAGTGTCACCAAAACTTAGAGGCAATTCAAGAGATACTTTAACTCTTAATAATAATTTTATAATTATATTTATATAATTATAATTATATAATGATGCTAGACAGTTTATAAGTAACAATACCAAAACCACTTGTCTGTTGTCTCTTGAAGTATTTACAAATGAGTTGAACTCTCTTATCTGTGTCTCTCTTGTGCACACAAAGGTTTTAGGAAGAGAAGTCTCTTCTTCAGGCTTTTTATTAAGTAAGATGTGTTATAGTTGCCAAATTTGTTCTTCATAAAATCACTTCATAAAAATTTATGTTAAAAGAATTATAGAATAGCCAAGGTTGGAAGCAAACTCTGGTTGTCTAGTTCAGCTCCCCTGCTGAAGGCAGGCAGGGTCAGTGGGAGCTGGGCTCATGCAGCACTTACAAGTGATTAACCTGGAAAATTCACTTGAAAAGCCCCATGGAAAAAAAATCTGTATTGCTCCCTTCAACAAATACTCATTTTAGGAAGGCATGAGTGTTATTGTAGATATGTGGATGTGCATGAAGAGTGAGCATGGGGGTGGTAGAAGACCTTATCTTGTTACTGCATGGTTCCTTGCCTCATCCTTTCTAAAAAATGTTTGGTCTTTAATGAATATTTTCTTTAATGAATATTGAGTAAAATTACTTTGATTTTTATTTGCTGTGTCAAAAAGACTGCAGTGGCCTGAAACAGCTCTAAAATTTGGGATAGCAAAATCAGCCTCTATGTCTGTGTACGACTTTGAAACTTATTAATTTCTTTAATGCTCCATATGCTTCTGATGTCTACATTTGAAGAAACACATTGGAAAATAATGTGCAGAGAAAATGAGTTTTAAAGAACTAAAGATTGTTAAAAAGCATTAAATATGACATAGGTGACTTTAATACTTGATGAGGAGGAAGTACTAGCTGCTAAAGCACTCTTTAATTTGGTGAAGAAAAGTAGAAAAAAGCATAAAGCTGGAAGTCAGATATTCACCTTGGAAGTAAGGCAAATATTTTAAGAGTGACTAACCAGTGGAACAAACTACCAGAGAAGGTGGTAATTTTCCATTTCTTGAAGACTTTCAGGTCAAGAATGGATCCTTTTCTGGACTTCAGGCTTCAAAAACTTGAAAACCTAGAGTCTTGTCTCTTCTTGGTGACTTTCCCTTAAAGATAAGTATTTGCAAGTAGTTCTGTGGGACTGCAAGTAGAGAATCAGGTGTATTTTAGTGTGGCACGTGTAAGACTCTACTACGAATGGTAAATTTAAAAAAAAAAAATTGAAAAAAGGTTTTCAAGCAATTTGGCAAAATTTTGCTTTGGAATTGTAGAAGAATAGGCTGGCATCTCTTGTTTACTGTAATACTTAACTCAGTAATAATAATTCTGATTTTTACTGGGTTTTAATGAATCCTAATTTGTTCTCTCTTTTGATGGGACAGTCTGGGCCACTTTGCTAGACTGTTTCTTCGTTAGAACAAGAATTAGAAAGTAAAAGCATTGTGAGTGTTTACACTTAATTAAAATATTTCTCCTAACATAGAATGACTCATTTTAGATTTTTGACTTTTTTTAAAAGTTGCTTTCTACAGAATGGAGCAAAACCAGACACGTCTGTTATGCATTTGTTTTAATTTACATTTTTTAGCAGAAATCATGCATCAACATTTAATCTCTTAACAACAGTAAACAATCAAACATGAAGACAGGCTGCCAGACAACTCAGAGTAGTGGAGGTGTATATGATACTGAGTCTTCAACGTCTTAACAGTCACTTCTGTTCCTTAGTTCAGCAGAACTTAATACAGCATTTCACATTCTTCATTGAGGCAAGAGTATTGTGTCATGAAATGGTTTGTCAAAACCCATCCTTGCTTGGCTACAAATGACGTAGCCAAGTCTTTTGTGCCTCAGTTTCTGTAAATCTGAGAGAACCGTCTGATTCCACTCACACAGTGGTACTACAAGGAAGCTTCCATAAGCAAAGAAGCTTTTGCAGCTCTCTGGTGTAATCTCCACGTCCTAATCTTGTGCCATTTGCCTCACAACTTCAGGAAAGGGTGATTATTGGTATAAATGTGCCTCTTCAGCACTCATCTGAGCCATCCAGCGATCTTGCTGAGCACATCATGTTTTTGTGTGATGTTTCTTGAAGTGTGCAGACCTCAGAATACGTGTTAAAATGACAGGTGTTATCAACAGGGCTTTAGAAGTTGATCAATAGCTTCTGAGAATATCTGCCCTTCTGTTTGCACGACAGATAGTTTTTGGAGAAAATGTGTTACTGTACAGTGAAAAGTATTTATATATGTTAATGAAATAATGGAAAACTAATACCTGAAGTGACGGTAATAACCATCCAGAAGGTTGTCTTGTTTAAGAAATACTTTAGGACGGAGTTCTTTATTGAGAGAGTGGTTGGACACTGGAACAGGTTATCCAGGAGATGGTGGAGTCACCATCCCTGGAGGTGGTTAAAAAATGACTAGATATAACCCTGAGACCATGATCTAGGGCTTAGGGAGATGTTGGGATGAGGGCTGGACTTGATGACCTGGAAAGTCTTTTCCAGTCATGATGATTCTATGATTCATTAACTTCCATTATACTCCTTGTATCTGAAAATCTGCACTTAAGATGCAGACATCTATTTTGAACTAGTTTCAGATTTCCACTTGGAAAACAGTAACCAGAATCTTCTGTGATTAACTTCAGCATCTCTTAACAGTTGTTTGCTCCTCAGTGCAACAACACCTCACTACAAGGTGAATATGTTATTAGTGTGCATTGGTTTATGACTCAAAAATTCTTTGGTGAGCAGGTGACAGTTTATAAAGAAATTATGGTACGTCTTTCATACATTTTGGTCTCTGTAATAGAAAATAATTTGGGAATAGGATCTATATTTTATGCTTAAGCTAATGATTTTTTTCCGAGAACGTAATTTGAAACAATTTCATTCCTTTTTGGAAAGGATATATAGCAAAATTCATTCTGACAGTGAAGAATTTCTTTCAAAAAATGATTAAGAGTTGGCAACCTTGAGGAATTGGTTTCACAATCGGAATAGCAATGCTGAATTTTCAATTTTTGTAGTTTCTTGTAGAATAAAATATAAAAAGTTACTGACTGTGTTAAACCTTGTATTCAGTGTGAAACACTTTTGGAAATCCGAGTCTTTATGTTTGTAATTAGATTCTTGGATTTATCAGTGTGTTCTTTTTCTTATGCTTCACCAGCCTCTGAAAAGTTCATCTGTATTTGCATAAGTTAATTCTTTAATTGTAACACAATTAAATCTGTATAAGCTACTTTCTCTGAATTACGAAAAGGACTTTGTTAATAAGCAAAATAATGTGGTTAAGAAGTCAACTTTGCTTCTGATGTAACTGGTATCTTTCCATAGAACTATCAACATGTTTGTCCATGTATTAGACTAAATTTATATTAAAACATTTTAATTGTTATTCTTTTCTTCCCAGAATATTTTCTTTCCTGGACATAGTTACCTTGTGTCGATGTGCACAAGTTTCCAAGGTATGTATTTCTGTAGAACTTCTTGTTGTTCAGGATGCTGTTCTTTTAATTACATGCAAATCATAGGATTTAGGGCAATCTGCTTCCTGTAAAAAATTTTTTAAAAAATCGAATAGTTCTGTATTCATTACAACAAATATTCAGTTCTACATTTGGATCTGGACTTAGTTGCTGTGTGCTGGACTTCTGTTTAAAGGCTATGGAAAAGCGTGCAGGGGTGTGCGCTTCATATCTGGAGAAAGGATTAAGCCCGGTTTTGGCAGGCTGGCATTTGCTTTTTATAAAGCACGTGGCTGTGTAACACTCTTTTTCAGACTCATTTTCTGCTTAAAAATTCCATGTAGTTCAGTTAATATGCACCATGTGTCTAAGGAGTACATCCAAAGGTGTTAAGTAAGCAGGTAGATTACCAGTAGAGGAAAAGGCACAGAGAAGGTAATAGAGCAAGTGTTCCAAGTCAGCATTGATGTTTACCCTGTCTTGATTTATTTTTTCCTGAATTAAAATTAATAGTATTCTGTTTTATATTCATCAAGTGTGTCCCGTGAAGGATTAACAATTTTATTTCATGTTTTTCTTTCCTCTCTTATAGAGCATTGGGCTTTCTTTTGTGTTTCTTTGTTTTTAATTGGAGTTTCCTTGTTTTAACATGTAATCATGTAGCTTTCATTCCTACCATGGCTTGAGACTTCAGTGAGTTTTATGAGTCAACTAACATCAGGTTAGCTTAGAACCTTCAGCTAAAACCTAGAAAACAGTGGAAGAAAACTTAAGTGAAGGAATAAGATGTTTTCTCTCAAAACTACCTGTCATACCTGTGGATGAGGTATTTGCCTTTCAATTTTCTAGGTGTATATATCTTTCTCTGGCTTTTTAATTTTGTTTTACTTTGAACAACTGTTGCTTTGTTGAAGGACAAATTCTCACACGTGTACATGTGTCTTAGCGTGTGTTGAAGGAAAGGTCTGTACTGTCTCCAGCATCTACACCTGGGGGTCTTGGTGGACAGCAGGATGACCATGAGCCAGCAGTGTGCTCTTGTGGCTAAGAGGGCCAACTGCATCCTGGGGTGGATCAGAGGGGGGCTGGTTAGCAGATCAAGAGAGGTTCTTCTCCCCCTCTACTCTGCACTGGTGAGACCACATCTGGAGTATTGTG
>JAOXOE010000506.1:27264488-27301530 GCA_028565055.1 Phoeniculus purpureus
CATTAATGTTTATAAATATGTGAAGGGTGGGTGTCAGGAGGATGGAGCCAGGCTCTGCTCAGTGTCATCTAGTGATACGACGAGGGGCAGTGGGTGCAAGCTGGAACATAGGAGGTTCCAAGTAAGTATGAGAAGGAACTTCTTCCCAGTGAGGGTGTCAGAGCACTGGAACAGGCTGCCCAGGGGAGTCTCCTTCAATGGAGACATTTAAGACCAATTTGGATGTGTTCCTGCTGTGGCCTGGTCTAGGTGATCCTGCTGTGTCAGGGGGATTGGACTAGATGATCTTCCGAGGTCCCTTCCAATTCCTTATGATTCTATGATTTATATTGCTTTTCGAACATTGCTACCTGATGTTGTATATTGTCTTATATTTGAATTGCTGAGAGGAAAGTGAAGGCAGTGCAGGTAGTAGATAATCTGTCTTTGTTTTCTATAGGCATGGAACGTTTTAGCTCTGGATGGAAGCAACTGGCAGAGAATAGACCTCTTTAACTTTCAGACGGATATAGAGGTCAGTGTCTCTAGGGGTTTTTTTTTCTCATTCCTACTGTAATGTTTAAGCACACAGCCCACTGTGAATATCCCATGGACTCTGCTTGCATTCATGCATTTTAAAGCCTAAAGTTCAAGATAATATTACTGTGAAGGAGCAAAAACTAGAAGCCTTTTTTTTTTTTAACACTGGATGAGTATTTTCACTTTGGTTGCCAGCTATGTGTCATGTAATTTGCATATATCATAGAAGTACAGGGCTATAGAAATTCCTAGCTGCTCATTTCTAGTAAGTAAAGATACAAATGGTGCTTCTGGACAGAGTGAGAGCCTCAAAATAATTTTCACCGTGATCTAAAGGATAATTTTGTTGCTGGCCTTGAGTCTCTCTGTGAGACTGTGCCATCTAGTGCCGAAAGCTGTCTGACTGACTGGCTATAGGACTGGACATCGAAACAATAAAACATGGAACACCTTATCAGACCTAGGTCTGCTTTGGTGTGTATCTGATTATCATTTCATGGGTAGTTGTTTTATAAGGTTTGAACCTTGCTTGCATGGAGGTTCGTATGGATTGAAGACCTTTTCTGTATATAATGAAAGGATTAGTGCAGTCCTCCGTAAGAAAAGCACATATTAATGCTGTCATAGATGCATACAGTAACAACATCTGAACACAAAGAACAAAATCCATGGGGAAATGCAACCCCTTCATTGAATCTGAATGTCTTTATTATTTGTTGTTTGATGATACAAATTAAATTTACAATGCAATAATGAATTTGCTCCTGGATTTTCTGATTTAGCTTCTTAGCTGCATGAACAAGATCCAGGTGGCTTTCATTTGGTATATTTTGTTAATCATGGCTCACACTATTTCTAAAGCTTTACAGTAATCTATAAAGTAGACATTTTTTTTCACTGCTCTTTTAAAGTTCTAATGTAAACTCCTCTGCTTATGTTGATGATAAACTTAAAGATCTACAGAGGTGGGAGGAACACTTTGGCATCTGCCTCTATCTAAATGTTCTAAGAAGACTCAGAGCTTAGTGTCATCTCTTAACTTGCCTTTAAAAAGCCTTATGTTGCTTATTTGCTAAGAAATAACAAAGAAAACCCCACAGGTCTGTGGCCATTCTGTGTCTGAAATCTTTCTGGATTGAGAAACACTCTATTGGATTTTTACATTTTCAGTATGTTTGTAGCATAGGACTTGGAAGAACTTAAATGATGATCCGTTTTTGGGGTTTGGAACAAGTCAGTTACTTCACTGTCTTATATATCATTATATTTGTAGTATAGCTTCTTACACGTATTCCTAGGAGTATGATAAACCAGCAGTTACTGCGTAAATTAGTTTTGAACGAGATACACTTTCTTGCTTGATATTGAAGAACTCTTGGGCTTCCTGCGTGTTTTTTAGAAATTTATTTAATTTGCATATAGATTTAGGACAGGTAAAAGGTTCTTGTTGTATCTGGTAACTTTTTTTCTCAGTTGGATTTTGTCCTCATTAAAAAAAAAAGTTTCTTTTCCATCACAAAATTGTGTGAAGATTTTGTTGAAGTTAAATGTGCTTCAGGATTTCTTGGCTCGTGAATCCAGATGTGTGCTGGGGTAATTTGAAGAACTAGTTTTTTGAGTATCGTTAATTACTCAAACACTAAACACATTTTGATACATTTAAATAATCTTTTTTATTATGCTGGTTGGGCTTTTCGCATGCTTTAATGTATGGGTTTGAAAAACTTGGGTCATTATTTGTTTTGGTTTTGTTTGAATAATGCATTTGTTTAAATAAAGAATTGGCTTCTTTCTGCAATGCAGATTCAACTTACTCAACACTTATATGTTGTTCTTGAAGGCTTTATTCTTACAGCAAAGGTATTTGACCTCTGCTGAGAAGTAATTCTGACTAAATGGGAAGCTTTAAAGATATACATCCTTCTGTATGATTTTTGGTTTTGTTTTGGTGTAAGTTTTTCTGAAAAATAGAGAATACTACTTGCAGACTAAGAAACAAGCTCTGATAAGAAAGTATTTTCACATAGTGCTAGCCAGGACTTTGGTATTAGAAACATATTACTGATTATATATTAGACACCTTTTACTGTTTCAGTAAAATTGTTGCCATCCCATAGAGAGAGGAAAACAACCCACAAAAATCTGCTGACCTGCAGGTTTATGAATATTCCTTCTTTTAAAAAAAAAAAGAGAAGAAAAGGTTGCTGTTAGGTAAGTATACAGTTTTTGTTTGTAAGCTGTGCTTCAGCTTTGGACAAGGAGCAAAGCAAAAAACCTGTAGGCTTTATGATATTAGAAGTTCTTTGGCAATCCCAAGTGTTAGGCACAGATACTCAAATCTATGATTTTGAAAACAGGCATACGGGCACTGGCAGATCCTACGGAGGGGCTGGTCTTTGCTCACAGCGTTTTTAGTTTGGTTAGAATGTTATGTTGGAATAAAACTCAACAAAATCCTCCTTTTATTTCATTTAAGGGTCGTGTTGTGGAAAATATATCGAAAAGGTGTGGTGGGTTCCTGAGACAACTTAGTCTGAGAGGATGTCTTGGTGTGGGAGACTCCTCTTTAAAGTAAGTATAATCCTGGATTAAGACATATTTCCTAATGTCAGAATCACAGAATGTTATGAGTTGAAAGGGACCGCCTCTGCCAGAGCAAGATAAGCCTACAGGAGCCAGTGTTCCCAGGCGGTCTCCCATCTAATACTAACCAGGCTAGTACTTACTGGGCCCAACCCTGCTTATCTTCCAAGATCAGATTGGGCATTTTTTCAGGGTGGCATGGCCATGGCCATATCAAAAGCAAGAATTGTTACATTTGTTTGGATTTTTAAGTATTAACAGCCCAAATGGGATACTTAAGTACCTTAATAATGACTACATAAGGTGTCAGTTTGAGATCAAAGTAGAGCTACTGCTAGTTTCTGGAAATGAACTGAGAAATGTGAACTGTGCTTTTCAGTATTGTGTCCCCCTCATTAGTATAATGTTGTTTTCTCTCCCTTTTCAAGCTATTAAAATGTTTTCACACCTGTGCTTTGACATCCTACAATACAAATGTCATCAAGATTAGTAGTAAGTCAGTTTATAGTTCATACTCTAGTCCGTCAAAAGGTGACCCTAGCAGTGGGAGGAAGAATGAAGACTGATACAATTGAGTGCCTATAAAATCAGGAAAAGCCTGGGATTCTCTTCTTGCTCTTTATGTAAGAACAAGCAGGCAGTAAGAACATCTTGGAAGTCTCTAAATAGATTCCGTGGCTCTTCTTTACACAGTGTATAAACGGAACTGTGCAGTTTGTTCCCAGAAGATCATTTGAACCTATATAAGCTTTCTCTATATGCAAACCATTTAGCCAGATTCCTCGGCAGATATTTCTTGGAGTCTTTAAGCCCATAGATCCTATGTTCACTGAAGTGTCCCTCTGAAAAATAAACAGTTTATAATGAAATGGCCAAATTAGTGATAAATGCCAGAGCTTGTAAGACTTTCAAAACATTAGTCTGGGGAAAGTAGCATTAGTTTTCAGAGACTTGTTCTGAAAGTGACTCCTCCTATCAGTCTTTGAGTTGTTTCCTTTGTTAGTTTTATGGGTGACCTTAATTTCTCTATCCTTTTATATCAGCTTTTGTTTAAAAATAGCCAATTATTGAATGAGATATTAGCTATATAAATACTGAATATTCATGGCAGCTCTCCCAGGACATGCCTCATGCTTGATTCTCTAAGTTTGCTGTTCTTCCAAGTGATTTGAAGAGTGTCTCAATTATAAATCTCCCCCCTACCCCAGTAAATGCAGTTTGGAATTCTGTTTTCAGAATTGTAGTGGAAACTCTCACCAGTATAACTGCCCACTAGGTTCGGGTGGGGCTTTTTCCTACCGTTTTCTGTCTGCACTGGAGAGCTAGGAAGCTGTTCCCAGCTGAGTGTGTAGTTGGATCTGATAACAATGGCAAAGCTGCAGACAAAACCATGTTTGTGTGTTTCCTCCACCCCTGCTAATGAAATCTGTGCAGTTGGAGGAAATAAGGGCATAAACCCAGTGTTCTGAAATGCAGCATAGCTGTAAATACTGCTCTGCAGAGATGAAAACAAAGTGTATGTATTGCTTCTGGATAATTAGTGTAATCATACATACAGGCTTCTAGCAGTGTAATAATTCAAATCATCCTTAGACTTCATACCCAGAAGTGCAAACATATGTGGTTTTAATTTTTTAATATCATAAATACCTATCTGCATCCCATGGGGTTTTCTGATAGGCTTAGGTTCCACTAATTCTGCTTCACAAGGTACATATACATTTTCATATGATGCGGGAGCTGAGCTCTTTAATTAAGCCCTAAAAAGTTTTCAGTACAACAGCTCTCCCCAGTACCTTAATATTTACCTGGTGTGACATTTAAACCTTTCTGTTTCTATATTATACCCTTCATAGTTTTATTTAAGGTGTTTGAAACAAGTCAGTTCTGGCACAGATATGGCACAGGTAAACACTTGGTTGCAGGAATTACCCAAGACAGTAGCAAAAGGAATAAACAACAGCTAAGACAGATGTATTTGATGTGCACTTTGTAATTATTCTGTGGCATAAAGACTGAGCTTTCTGATGAAGGTGGAAAGAGGTAGGGGACAGAGCAGATTCTAGTGACTGCATCAAAATTCGTGACATTGCAATAGGTCTTCAGCATTTTTTTTTGTTTCAGGACATTTGCACAGAATTGCAGAAACATTGAACACTTAAATCTAAATGGGTGCACAAAAATCACTGACAGGTAAGTCAGAGGAGCTTTTTGTTTGATGGGAACACTTGGAAAAGAAGTAGCTGAAGGTATTTTTAGTGTGTCTGCTGTTTTGCAGCACGTGTTACAGTCTTAGTAGATTCTGTTCCAAGCTGAAACATCTGGATCTGACGTCTTGTGTAGCCATCACAAACAGCTCCTTGAAAGGCTTAAGGTAAGAAAATTCAGTAATTTGTGTGAATGAATAAGTATTTGAAGAACTGTTCAGCATTTAATAAAGTTTAAAAAATCAACGCCAAACTTTAAATACCATGTATCAGTGCTGACTGTGTCCTATATCTAGGGCTTCTTGGTTGTAGACTATCTGTTTGTGTATGGTCTTTTCTCATGGCTTTTCTGCAGAGGCCTGGCACGGTCTGCTTCTATCATTAATTTCTAACAGTGTGTTTAGTTTGGGTTTCCCACTGTTATGACTATTTGAAGGCTGGATTTAACTATATGTATTTTTTTTAATTCTCCCAGTGAGGGTTGCAGAAATCTGGAACATTTGAATCTTTCCTGGTGTGATCAGATTACGAAGGATGGTATTGAAGCACTGGTGAAAGGGTGTAGTGGACTAAAAGCTCTATTTCTTAGAGGTTGCACACAGGTACATAACTACTTGGGTGATCCTTTAGGAATAAAATTTTATTTTGGGTTTTTGAAATCTTCATGAATTAAAAAATGCTTTTTTTTTAATAGTCTTTTGTTCACTCTTACAAAATGTGCATATTCTTTGGGGCCACTTTGATGTGCTTTTAATTTCTTCTTTCTTTACCTATATCCAATTTAATTGCTAAATACAGTTAGAAGACGAAGCATTGAAACACATTCAGAATCACTGCCATGAACTCGTGATCCTGAATCTGCAATCATGTACAGTAAGTATTTGAAGCCTCAAAAGATTCTCTCGATCATAAACCATTTTTGAATGTTAACAAACTAATAATTCAAGTAGTACATTTCTGCAGTTTGCCAAATTTTATGTGTGACAGAGGTCTTACATGAACTGGTTATTCTACAGCTCAATGTGGATTTGAAGTGATGGGGGATCACAAACTACTAATTCTACTTAGAGAGTACACAAAAATCAAACTTGCTCTATTTTGTATTAGCTTTTTTGCTGGTTTTCCTGTAACTTTTAAGGACTGGGAAATATCTTGTAGATTTCAAATGTGTTGAAGTAATTCTTTGTCCGTAAATAAGCCTTAGAAATAAATCAAAATTTCTGTGCTTCAGTCTTATAAATTTGAATAATTTAGATTTTTTTTTTTTTTTGCTTTTGGAATGTTTTCTATAGTTTTATGACTAGAAGGTATCACAGTCTGCTTCTTCCGCAACGTTAAAATCTGTTGTACACATTATTTATGAATGCATGTAGTGTGGGACCATTTTCTATTGAGCTTGGGTAAAATTTTTGGAACTGATAGACTTCTTTTAAATCAGATAACATTTTGGATTATTAATAGTGGTATTAAAAAATTGCAAAATTTAAGAACAATATGAATACAAAGTGCTCAGAAGGGGTCATAAGGCTGATACCCTTTTCTGCTGAGCTACTGCTGCCCTGTTTTGCTCTACAAAATGAAACATTGGAGGTAACAGCCTCAGAACTAAATTATAATATAGTAATAGTGCATTGAGGTGAATGGCTTATAAAAGAAATGTCTGTTTTCAATTCGAAATACAGAAGAGGCCTTTGTTAGTATCAGAGGAGCAACGTTAGGTTGGGAGGCTGGGAAGTAACCTGCTTCACCATAAAGGGTTAGTTGTTCAGCAGAAAAATTGAAGAAAAAATAAATCCTTGGAGTTAGGAGTGGGAGTAGGAGCAAATACTTTTTCCAGAATAGAAGACCTGTAAACAAAATAATATTTGCACAAACACAACTAATAACTTCATTCCTGTTGATGTTTTGTGTGCCGCTGCATTGGGGCTGTTTCTTATCATTCCTGTTTTCAAGAGAAAACGGTTTTTCTTTGCATTCCAGATCTAGTGACAGGTTTTCTTTCTCAGAGTATCTAGTATAAAATAATTTTGCGGGTTTTGAGTTAAATCCTGAACTTATGCAGTCACTGGAATGAAAGACCTGAACTCTACAGACATAAGCAGCAAGTTACTTCACACAATGACAACTACAGTCTAAGGAAAAAAAACTGACAGTTGGAAAGCAGAAGCAAAGTGAACACCTTCAGTGTTACAAATGAAGGTGGTTTCTGGATGGGTTTTTTTTGGTGGAAAATCCACGTGTTGCCATAGTTATGTACAATGTGACACAAACACTTTGTAATCTGACCTTGTTCCTCCTTGGCTAGTTGATAACAGAGTAACTTCAACCTTCTTCTGTGTTGCAGCAAATTTCAGACGAAGGCATTGTAAAAATCTGCCGAGGATGCCATAGGCTTCAGTCCCTCTGTGTTTCAGGCTGTAGCAACCTCACAGATGCTTCTCTCACAGCACTTGGTCTGAACTGTCCAAGGCTAAAGTGAGTATGTCATGAGTATGTCATGTTGTAACTTGGGAAATTCACTTCTGAAGAGATTGGGCTGATACCCACAGGTTTGATTTAGCTTTGTAGTGTTTGTGTTACCTTTGCAATCCAAATGCCATTACAAGTCCCAGAGGGCTAATCCTCTGTAGTTTGCATATGAATGTAGTCGGCTGTGTGTTGGGAGAACAAGAAATAATCTGTGACAAACAGAACGTGCTGAACCTAGCAGTTCAATTCTGTGCTTCTAGGTAAATATTTTAGGTACTAATTACAAGCCAGAAGACAAGAAGATATAAAGCCCATTATTTTTTTCAAAGGTAAAAGCATCTGTAGTTGTGTTGTGTCTTGTGATGTTTGTACTCTGTGGTTTTATGCAGTTGTTTGTCTTGCAAAAAAATAGCTAAATCATGCCTGAGTATTATGTTTCTAGGTTTTATTATAAATGTATTTTTAAGATGCTCTCCTGGCTTTCTTAAACTGGTATGGAGTGTGCTAGTGTCTCTGCAAGTACTGAGGACTGATTTATGGCAAAAGGTTTGAGTAATAGAAGTTCATCAGTTAAAAATCATACAAACTTAGATGTTGGGGTAGCATCCTCAACAGTGGAGACAGCTTCAGCTTTAATAATAAAGCTCAGTCATGCAGCAGCTCTCTGGTTGCAAAGACATGTAATACTTCTTGTAAGGTCTAATTTTAAAGCAGAAGATTTTTGGGTGATACCAAAGTGGCATTTATGACAGGAATGTGCAGGAGTCACAACTTGAACTTCAGTCATGAATAAATGGAGGGAAGTGTAGATTGTATATTAGGGGACGCTTCATTCAAGTGCCCATATGCAGACACAGTGCTCCTTCAGCTCGCTGAGAGGGGGAAAAATAGGGTTTTTCTACTTACACAGGCTGTTCCAGAGTGACAATCCCCTTCACGTCACCGTTCATGCTCAGAAGAGCTCACACGTGTCACTGTTCGGGGCTTGGGAGTCTTCTGACACACTCAGTAGTGTTTTGAGGAAAGCTGTGCTGTTACTACTGCTCTTTCTCCATTTCTCTCATTCTCTCAGATGGGAAATACACAAGTAGGTGTAAAGTGCTATTAGTTGTGCAGTTTTTCCCAGGGGCAGTGCAAGTGCAGGAGGAATTGTTCTGATTTTAACAGGTGAACTGTTAGCTCTGTCTGTGCCACGAGGGGGAAGGCATCTGCTGCTCCTCTCCTTTAATGAGGAAAGAAACGACCCTTTAGCAGTGATTATGGCAGGGGAACATGTGATGGAAGGACAGAGGATATTGCTGGCTACAAGTGGACTTTTGCAATCAAGTACAGAAAGTATTTGATAAAAGTTATATTGGAAATCAAAGGGAAAGATTATGCTACACTTGTCTGTCCCTTCTGAATGGCTCAGTGTTGAGTATGACACAAAATTCCTGTCTCTCTTGGACACGCTGGGCCCTGTTAGGAAGCTTTTGAGTATTTTCTGTGGTGTCAAACTTCATTGAATCACAGCATTATTGAGGCTGGACAAGACCTCTAAGATCGTCAAGCCCTAACATCACCATATATCTTAGACCATAGCACTAAGTGCCACATCCAGTCTGTCCTTAAACACCTCCAGGGATGGTGACTCCACCACTGCCCTGGGCAGTCCGTTCCAATGTTGGATCACCCTTTCTGTGAGGAAAGGCTTCCTAACATCCAACGTAACTCTCCCTGGCACAGATTCAGGCCCCATCCTCCTGCCCTGTCACTGGTTGCCTGAGAGAAGAGCCCAAACCCCACCTGACTACAACCTCCCTTCAGGTGGTTGTAGAAAGTGATAAGGTCCCCCTTGAGTCTTTTCTGACTTCAGGGTCTTCCATGAGACCGCTGTGTTCTGCAGCTTGAAGAAAAATCCTTCAAGCCGTAATGATGGCTTCAAGAAAAATCCTAAGCTTGACCAGCTCCCTTTAGCTGTTTTGGTTTCCCCCCCACAATTGGAGATGCCATTCATGTTGACCCTGACCAGTGCCTTCCCATCTGTTTCTCATACTGGGAATCACTGATGTGTGTAGACATAGTTCCTCTCCCTGTTCTGCTTTTTGGCCTGAGTACTCAGTCAGGCTGCTGGTCTTCCAGTGTCCTCACCTCTGTTTCCATGTTCTCCTTTTTCACCACGTGTGCAGTAAGTATCATCCTCAGTGTCACACATTGTGGATGCCATATTTTGCCCTACTCTTTCAAGTCAGAAATGTGGGGGAGTTGGGGATCCAGTTGCTGTAAGTGTAGGTAAGGTTGAAAGCAAATAATGTATGAAAGGAGTAGGAAAGGTAACAGATGTGACCTGAATTATGTGGCCTTTTTGATGATTCATTTCCTGATTAGTAATTTGGAAATGATACTTCCAAACCTACACTGAACTTCTGGCACTCTGAAGTGTAATGATCTGAGCCTCTTGGTTTTTTGTCAGTGCCTCTCGGGGGAATGTTAGGTTTATCTTCCCCAAACACTTATTTTCTTTGAGATCGCGTTCATGTGGTTTATTGTTTTTACCGGAGTTTTTAAGCTCTGTGCTTTCTGGTAAATTCATGCTGAGTGAACTTCACATGGGCAGTTTCTTAGCTTTGTAACTTCCCAAAATCCTATGTTCGATACCAGCTTTTAAACACAGCCTTCATCTGTGTTTTTCTTAACTCAAGGTTTATTTTTCATGTATTTGCTCAGATAACATGTGAGAACTTGAGTGTTATTCCATCCTACTGAAACTAGAGGTTAAAGTGCCTGTAATTATAATTTATTTCTGCTAAATGGTGAGAAGATTTGAGGAGTGAACTTAATCTGTTCTGTGTCTATCAGGATGTTCTGATAAGCTGGATCAAAAACCTGCCTAGTGCTTTTTAATTGCAAATCACTGTGGAAAAAATGGTGTCTATGCCTTTGCTATTGAGAGCTGTAAGTTGCAGAAGACAACTGCATTTGCTTTTCTCTGTGTTAATGTTTTCTTTAACTTTTAAAACTTCCAGGATTTTGGAAGCTGCAAGATGTTCACATCTTACTGATGCTGGCTTTACCCTCTTAGCACGGGTAAGGATTGTTCCAGGGGTCATAGCTCACATGGATTTCAGTGATGCTTGGGATGGGTGTGAGAAGGAGAAAACTAAAGTGGGAAGAACCCTGTGGAAGAGGGGACTGAAAAGTAACTTTATTTCTGGATTGCCCTTGGAGTTGCAGCTTTCTCTGTTTTGCCATCTATAATTCACACTTCTAACTTCCCCCTGCTCTTCTATTGTGTTTCAGTGGAATTTATTACGCTTAAAACAATTCTAAACTTGCATTACTTGTCCTCTTCCATCTATAAAGAGAACACATACCCTTGTAGTATTTATACCCCAAAATCACCATAGAATAGATTATTCTGAGTTATAAAAGTACTTAGATGATATAAAGTGTAAATGTTTGTGCCCATCATTCATCACTGCAGCTTCAGCTGTGAACTTTGGTTGACACCTCAGACCTGCAAGTTGAACTGTTTCTTAAGATTTATACAAAAGATGTGAGTTGGGGTTTGGCCTGAGCCATGGCACAGTGTGGTCTGCTGTGAGGTTACAGCATTGGCTTGAAATTAGTCACAGCCAGCTCTTGAAAGCACCGGAGAAAGCCTGAGATCCCTCATCACTCAGAATATCAAGAGATGGCATGCATATAGTGCTGCTTTCTGCAAGCCTTGAAATGAACCCCATTTTTAATATGTCTAGCTTTGCTTAACAAAACAAATCTGTTTCAAGGCTTCTTACTAATTCATGTTTTATTTTAGAATTGCCATGAGCTGGAGAAGATGGACCTGGAAGAGTGTGTTTTGGTGAGCTTTGATACGGAAAGGAATATCAAATGTCCAGTGCTTATACAGGGAAATCCTTGAAGAGTAACAGGCAATGGGGTATTTTCCACAAAATAACAGAACCTGCATCTGGTAGAAAAGGAGGTGTTAGATTAGAGGGTTGATTCTCTGATTCTCCTGCTGACTGCTGCTTACCATTGTTTGTATTTTTCTTTCTAGATAACTGACAGCACGCTGATACAACTGTCCATACACTGTCCAAAGCTACAAGCGCTGGTAAGTTGAACTCTCTTGAGCTTTAACACACAGACATGCAGAGCTCTGGCAATGCAGTATCGGTTGTCCTGTAAGTGTAGATTTGTAATGAACTGCTGCGGATCAACGTGTGAGAACAAGGGTCTCTGTAATCTGTTTTTAGCTGGGATTAATGAAAGGTTTGCTGCCTCGTTAATTAAATTGTGGTATGATTAGCACCATAAAGAGAGGTAGCTTTTAAAAAGAAACTTGTTCACTGGTTTTTAGTGTTGTTGGGTTTCATTTTTCCTTATTAATTGTCTGACCTTGTTTCCACACTGTAATTTTTAATGTTTGGAACCAAACGAGGGTTGTCAGGATACGTAGAGTCTTTTCTATAGGACACCCTCTGTTGTTGCGTGTTGTAATCCCAGCTGTAACCAGTACTTGCAAAATATCTTTTGTAATGAGTCTGCTGGTGCTTCACCAGAGACTGCCTAAAAACGTACAGTTTCCATGCAGTTTTTGGAACCAGCTCCTATTAGGTGGCAGAGAAACCCCAAACTGGTAAAATCAGACACATCTAACCAGAAAAAGGGTTAGTTTTGTTGTCTGTGTATATCCTGTAAGAGAAGGGTGGTGGCTAGTAATTACAGGAGGAAAAAACCCAGACTATCAGGTGCTAAATATGAGCTACTCTTGGCACTTAATGATTGTGTAAACTCTTGTGTAGCTTTGTGCATTGGCACATGTTTGGGTATAGCTGCAGTTCAGAGAAGTGCGTTGGAGTTGCAGAAAACAATCTTGATTGGGTTTTTTTTGGTGTTTGGAGACTCGGGTGGTGGAGCTAAGCAAAAGCACTGTTGGAGCAATTATAAACAACTATTAACCTTCATCAGTGTCAACTTCATTGTTTGCTGAGGTTAAGAGATAACTCCTGGTGAAAGTGTCAAGTAGTTCTATGAATTATTAGAGACACTAAAGACAATTCAGGTCTTCAGAGAAGTTGATCATCCTGTTTCTTACTGTCACCAATGTCACAGTGTTTGACCCTGTCTCTCTTCTTCTGAAGATTTCAGCAGTTGTCTTCATAAAATTTCATGTTACTAACACTTCATAAACCTGTTAGAAAGTTGTGTGGTTTAATCACTTGTACAAAGGTTTGTGAGCTCAGCTGCACATCCTGTACTGTCCCTCCAGTACCAAGTGATTCAGGAAAGCTGATATAAGCTGCTTACATCCTGGGATAGAAAACTCTTAATTAGCCAGCAGATCACTGTGATGGCCCCAGTTTCTGTAACCTCCTGTGAAGCAGCAGGTGCA
The DNA here is from genome assembly GCA_028565055.1 of Phoeniculus purpureus. Lineage (NCBI taxonomy): Eukaryota > Metazoa > Chordata > Aves > Bucerotiformes > Phoeniculidae > Phoeniculus > Phoeniculus purpureus. The sequence continues at coordinate 27,277,644 of JAOXOE010000506.1, forward strand.
TTCTTGATGTTCTTTAACACTGCAAGCCCTGAAGTCCCTAAAGGAACCAGGAAACTGCTTTATGTGGTGCTGCTGCCTGGGATGTGCAACTTGTTCCTGGCTCTTGAAATTCAAGAGTGTTAAATGTGTTGAGGAGGAGAAGAATATTGACTGTTGCAGAGGTGTTATACTACTTGTGTGTATGGCTTGGGGTGCAAAGCAGTAGCTTTGAAATAGTAACTCCTGTTGGTAGATCCTCACCTGTTCTTCTGTGTTACTGACGGTAACTCGTCGTTGCCCTTTGTTTTAGAGCTTATCTCACTGTGAACTGATCACCGATGATGGGATTCTTCACCTGAGTAACAGTACATGTGGTCATGAGAGGCTGCAGGTGCTGGAGCTTGACAACTGTCTTCTCATCACTGATGTGACTCTGGAACACCTGGAGAACTGCCACAACTTGGAGAGAATTGAGCTGTACGACTGCCAGCAAGTCACACGAGCTGGAATCAAGCGAATCAGAGTAGGTGTTTGCCAACTGGTTCCCATGGGAAGGGTGGGAATGCCTGAGATTGTAGGAACCCTGCATGTGTCCCACGCAAGGCAGGATAGGAAAACTGAGTATCATTCAGTTAAGGACCTCAAGGAAGTAAATAGCTATTCGCTGTAGTAGTAATCGTCTAATCCAGTTTCTGTCTCAGTTCTTTTGCTGTTGGAGCAATTAGTTGCTTCTTCTTTAGGTAGTTTTTCACATCTGGATTTCTATGTTTTTAGGATGTTTTCAGTTGTGTTAACTCACTAACCAGCCATAACAGGAGCCCAGCTGAGGCAAACTGCTGCTTTGTACCGGTTACAAAACAGACTTCTCATCCACAGGCTCATCTACCTCACGTGAAGGTTCACGCTTACTTTGCTCCAGTAACACCCCCTCCATCAGTGGGAGGGAGTGGCCAGCGCCTCTGCAGATGCTGTATTATTCTTTGACAGTAAGTGCAACCCCACAGAAAATGTCGTTGTTGTCGTTGTGGAAAAACAGGACTGCAAATTGTGGAAGGAGATGGTTTCCTGACAGTCCTAATGGTGGTGTCTGGTCATCCAGTTTTGTGATAAGAAAACCAGTTTTCCGGGTAAAACAAAAATATAACTTAACGTGCAGCTGTGGATTGATTTTTAAGTTGGTGATGATGCTTCGGTTTCTATTACTTACTCCTTCCTTCTGCTGGCACGAGGACTGGAACACCCTGTCAGAGGTGCAGTCTATTCAGCACAGAAGCCAGAGGTCGCTGGACTTGGGTGCTTATTCACATTCATCAGCACCGTGTTGGGGCTCGATGCTGTCAACCAGGAACTGAACCTGCTGTTCTGTATCAACACCAGGTGTAAGGACAAATCAGCTTTAGCAGATGTTGACCAAAAAACTGCAAGGTGTAGTCATGAGCTCTTACAGCTTCAACTTCATGATTCAGCGTTGTATTTAATTATGTAACAGGACATCCTAGGTAACGTCAACAGGTAAGATAGTACACCTCCAGATTATGATAGAAGTAAGTAATTCTCAACTTGTTGAGCTTGGTTCCATTGAGCTAGGCTAGTACAGAGCTTGCCCATCACTGAAACACATTTTATGTCCAATACCATCAGCCTTTAAAAGGGGGTAAGGAATCACCACAAACATCCGTGGTGCTGCTGCTGCCTCCGCTCATCAGGAAACTGGGAAGTGCAATGGAGCGAGGAGTTCAATCCAAGCAACTCATCCTCCCACTTTCAGGAGCTGAACCAAGCTCAGCCTGTGGTTTTCCAAGGTAAAAAGCCAAACTCTTCCATTTGGGTTATTTGAGGTGGTGTTTTTGAGGTGGTGTTGACTTCTAAATGATGATGAAATCAGTGTATTGACTCCTAAGGAAGGCTGTGTTTTCATCCTTAGTTTCTGTGATAGTCTGTCAGTAAAAAGAAACATTTTTTATACTAAATTGTCTGAGATAATCTACTCAGCAGTTCAGAAAAGTGTGTGTGTGTGTATGTTTTAAGAGTTCAGGGCCTGTGTGTCTACTGAAAACTGATAATAATGGCTTGAGAAGCTGCTGGTTGGCAGTACTGCAGTTCCCCGCACAAAATACTAAGCTACATTTAAAAGATGTGGTAATATCAGGAGATTTTTTTGGGATAAGCTTCAGACAATGAGGATGGTGAATGAAGCCACCAGTTAACCTCAGTTATGGTTGAGGATCCAGAGTGCAGTACCTGGAATGTTTACTATGACGAAGTGAGCTGATGGGAGTTTTGCACAGCAGAGGAGCAGCATTGGTACTACCATACTGAATTGCAGTAAGATACTGATGAAATAGGGAGATGGGAGCAGATTTTAATCAAAGCTGCTGATACCAGTGTGTCTAGGAGTGTTGCCTCTTGTTGTCCCCTTTTTTCCCCTAAAACTACAACCAACCTTGTAAGTCCATTGCGTCAAAAAATGTACAAACCCAAATGGAACCTCCTCTGATATAGGACACTTAAAATAAACCATCGGCTGATGTCAAAATGGGGTGTGTTTCCATTATTTCAGACTTTGAACCCCAGTTTTCTGTTAGCAGCAGCAGACCCACGTTGGGTTCCGCATTAATGGACCCATCTCACGGCTGGGGAGGGGAAGTAAACAAGAAGAAAAGCGCATTTACAAAATTATTGAAAAACATTTATTATACTTAAATTGAAATGTGTACATCTTATCAAAAAACAAAAGCCATTTGCTGGTGCCATAATTTAATTCCAATTTCAAGTGAGCTGGACAAACTACTGTACAACTTCTCAATATTGTTTTAAAATTAAGGTATTTGGATACTTTCCAATCAAGGATTTTTCCACTTGGTTTGTTTTATAAAACATTTGGATTTGAGTTACAGTGTGAGAGCTGAAACAACACGGGTGTCAGTTCAAGAAAATACTAGGACCAAGCAATACCCAAAGAGAGATGAACAACTTATAGGCAGAAATGTTTAAGTACATAAAACTTTTACTTTCAGTGCAGGAAAAAAAAACACCAGGGGCAAAAACCAAACCAGCCTCTAGCTTTGAATTTAAAGTTTCAAAATGCTACAGCTTTAAGAAGCGTTTCTGCTAAGCACTTGAGCCAGTTATGAGACAGAGGGACTGAAAAAAGCAAAGTTGCCTTTTGTGTGTGTAGCGCTTTTTTTCCCACATGCTGTAGTAGTTTACATCGAACTGCAGCATAAAAAGCAAACTATTCCCAGAGCTTTCTGAGTCAGAGGTCGAGGCAGTACTTGGCAAAGGCACAAAATGACAGTGCTGAAGAAACTGTCACTTAATACCTTCTGAGATCTGCAAGTACCTAACCGGTTGAGTTTCACTGTGAATGCAGGAAAGGGTGACGGCAAAGGTCCAACACTTGTCCGTGACAGCAACTCCAGCTGCTGGGAAGGAACCAAACTGGTGCATGGTTTAGTGTTTCTGAAGCAAGTTACTGGTGGTTGCCGAAAGCTCTGCCAGCCCCATGGTGGCCATGGGTCATCTTCCCTTATCAGTGCAGCTCTGCTAAGTCCCAGCACCCCACCTCTTCTTTAACCCCATCATTTTACAAGCAAAGGGTTAAACTGCAGCAGTGCTCTGCAGAGAGCCTAGGAAGAAACTAAACTTAAAGGATGCATAGGCAATTCTTCTCCATTAATCTTCGTTAAAGCAAAACACAATTACTCTGTACCCCAAAAGGATTCATATTAACCCCTCCAATAAGGTACTATGGATAATGCAGTTGGCTGCATGCATATATTGCATCTGTCTGGGGCTTCTCCAAAGCCCCTTGTGGCATTTTTACACTTCTTACATACTCTTATACACAATTTACATGGGAAGCTGTGTGTTAGCTTTGACAGCTCTGCTTTCAGAGACCCAACAACCTGATCACCAACCAGCTTTAGCTACTCATCTCCATACAAATTAATATGTGCTCTGCTCACATCAAAAAATGAACCCAGCGTCCGCCGTCAGCGAGGAAGAGACAAACTGGCACAGAAAGGTAAATGCCCCCGAATAAGTGTACATTCATCTCCAACTGGCTGTGGCCCCCAGCAAAGCACCTGCTCTTCGCTGCCAGGAGCCACATCTACTGGCCATAATTTGCCTTATTTCGGGAAGGGGCAAGCACCACGGCTGTTCCCACTGTCTCCTGCGCCCGGCCATAAGCTGTTGTGGCGTTACACCTCCCCATGAGGACACTTCGCTATGGCAGTGGTAAGAAGAAAGTTCACCTCTCAGACAGCTCCTTAGAAAAGTCATTTTGTGTTTTCAATATGAAACATCTTTTATACGGTGAAGTTAAGAGTCTAAGGTCAGGGATGATCTTCAGAATCGTTAGGCAGGACTTGGTGTGGTGGTGGTGTAGCAGTCATGAGATGTCACTTCAGGATTATATGGAAGCCTTCACCATTTTCAGCTGAAACAAAAAAGAAGTGTAAGTTCCTCTGTAAACCAAACCACAGACATACCAAAAGCTCCCAGTATGGACTGGGCTTTTACAGCACAGAAGCATTTCGTTACTGCTGTGAAGCATTCCATGTGTGAGGGAGCAGTAACATGCTGTTCAGAATAAACAGATCTGCCCTTCCTCCCTGCTCAGGCACTTCTACCCCCTCGGTCCAGTGGTAGAATGAACAACTTGTGGTTTGTATCAGAAACAACACCGTACCTTTGATTGTGGTGAATAAGAAACAACTCTCGTCTTGAAAGTTCTGAACCATCTACAAAAAAAAGAGGCAGGGTTAGAGACCCTCCAGAGTAGGACCAGTGCAAGAAGTAACTGCGTCAGCTATTAAACACAACTGAATGACTATTTCTGATTTTGTTCAGCAAGTGCCAAGCACACAACAAATTACATTCAATTGCTTGTTAAAGACAACACAACCTGGTTATTTTCTATAAAGCAGAAAAAAGGAGCAAAAGACAACTCCTAGTTTAATTCACAAAGTTATTTAAAATTTGATATAAATGCTTCATTACCTGATCACTAACGAGAATGTGGATGCCTGTGGGGCCCTGTCTGTAAACCTGGTTGATCTGATGCAAAGGAATATTAAATGCCGAAGCAAGCTTGCGCGTGACTTCAGAGGCTGCCATTTCCTCTAGGTAGATGGCATGATAAACTGCAAGAGGGAACAAAAGCGCTTGCGTAAGTCTGGTACTGGTTAACTGGGAAGGAAAAAACAACTTGAATGGGTTTATAACCCTGTCTTTGAAGATGTTAAAAGCTGGAAACCTTCCTGTTCTCACCGAGAAGGATGAGTTGAGGTCTCTTTGCTCAAAACCCAAGGCCACAAAAGGCTAGCTTGAGCTAGCTCCATGGATTTATAAACACTGAGTTATTTAATCCCAAGACGTTCAATGGGTATTTTTCATCCTGTGCAGCATCAACAGCAACATTACTTTGAGTACAGCTTCCTGGGGCTTCTCTACACCACAAACATAAACGTGACTTCACGTTATCCTTCCTGTTCATCACATTTTAGACTCAGGACACAGGGTCCGTGTACGGCACCTACCGTATATTGCACCGTTGCTGCTGTCGCCATTGCCCACATCTTGTCTTTCCAGTTGGATGCTCTGTAGTGGCTCCTGACAGACATAGATTGTTAAACGGGGCCTCACAGACCTGCAGTTCAAATAAAAGGTGATAAATCTGATACACCAATGCTTGTGGAGACAGCTCACAGAGGCCCATCCCGAGACTGACTTTGGAAGACAAACAAACACCTCTCAGCTTCAGCCTCCCCATCTTACCTGGATTTCAGTGCGTTATACAGCCGAATGCCATCGGCTGGACCACAGATTTGTACCAGATCTTCTCTTGTCAGCTTTAATAAATCAGCACCTGGAGGAACATGCAGGAGGAGTTTATAAATACATTTGAAAATCAGTTCTGTGTTCACTTAAACCACCACTAAACCCCACCGGTACAAAAATGGAATCCTGACACCTAGGTTAGTGTATTTTAAACTAGAGAGCAAAGATGCTTGAATCCTTTTATGAAAGGGACTTGCATCCTCTTGCTGCCAAGAATAATCTACCAGCCAACTAATACATGACTTCTAGGGCACTTAATAAGCAAACCAGTAACATCACAATAAATACTGTGCCGTAGTGGGCTTGGAGAATTGTTTTTCCCCCAAAAAAAACCTAGTCACTAACACAAAGACCCTGAGTTTTACAAAAGAAATCTTTACATACCTGAGAAATTGGAAAAGAGCCTCGTGTAGGTAGAGAACCTATGCTTGAGCAACCACTGCTGAGTTTCCTGGATTGTGGCTGAAGGATTAAGCTGCTGTAAGAAACAAGGTGGGATATGGTGAGTTGGATATTAAATAATCCAACCCAAACTGTTAAACTTCCCTCTGTACCTATTAATACCAACACATGTATAAATCAATGCAGCCATCATCAATCCCAAAAGCAAACACTTACATCTCCAGAGCCTTGAGAGGTTCCATCTCCTTGATGATTTGGGGAGGAAGAATTGCTGTAGAGAAACAGAAACAGTAATTTGTAGGATTTTATGAAGCACTGCTGAAAAATACCTTGAAATTCCCCGAACAGTAAGACAAATACTGCAGCAATCTCCCATTCTCCAGAGCCAGAACAAAGCTGGTTCTGCACTCAGAACACACTTTTGAATGAGCCCAATTTGTAAAATGAACCAAATCCCCTACCTGTCCGGGACACTGTAGGTGTTATGCTGAGCAGAGGTGAAAGTTGGTGCAGGAGTAGGACTGTTGTTCACAAATGTTGTTGGAGTATCAGGCCACGGTGAGCACTGAAGATAAAGAAGAACTGAGGTTTCCCTCGACACACACTGTGCACACGTTCAGTTAAAGGCAGGGCTTTGTCCATGGGTATGGAATTGCAAACAGTGATTCCCTCTATCGCACCCAGCACATGCAGATACTCCAGGTCAAAATCTGCTTTGTCTTGTCTTTTCATACGAACCTCCATGTCACCTAACAGACAAGCTTCACATATCGACCCTGACAGCAACTAAAGATCAATGGAATTTGCAGTTGAAACTTGGTGAATGTTTGAAGATGGTTAAACTGATGGTTACACATAACTGCTTTCTGTAAACCACCTGGCAAACTGGAACGTTAATCCACACATGTATGGGATGAGCTATGCTGCCCAGTTTACAGTTGTCTTGGGTATTTTTTTTCCAACCATCCTGATGAAGCCCTTAAAACTGAAACCAGCTTTGAGTGCACATCAGTGTTGTACCGAATAAAACTCAAACATTTAGCTACAGTCAAAGACAGCACTGAAACAAGCAAGCTGCCCAAGATAAAGTAGCCTAGAGGGTTTTATAACCTAAATTTACATCATTTACAGAACATAGTTAACTTCTGCACCAGTCTGTCACACCCAAAACTTTATGTTCCAATTTACGTAAAGGTCAGTTCCCTGAAGTCTTCAAACTGCCATATGCCCTAAAACCAGCTCGATGTGACCGAGTTGAATCAAACTGTGGCTGGTGTATGTTCTAGTTTGTGCCACACACACTACAGACTCATTCAAAAATCCACTGAGACACTTCAGACTCAACTATCACAATTTTGCTCTGCAGCATGGCAGTGAACGCACTGAATTTTGTTACGTCAGATGACTAAAAAGGAGAACATCTATGGAAATGAGAAAGGCAAGATGGTTTATTTGAAAATCCTCTCTGGTTCTTAGGAAGAGAGCAGAGCAGAATGACCCTTCAGACAGGAATCTTCACCAACCTCCGGACTGTGTGAGAATCCCACACGCATTAAATTGGAAAGAAAAGGTATTAGGTACTCTGCTTCCTTCAGGAAACATGGCAAGAAACCCGTCTGTCCAGGAAGAAGTCATACAGGAAGATAAATAAAAAGAAACAAGTCTAGAAATACAACTCCTCCTACCTCAGTTTTCTCTCACCACAGTAAAGGCAGCACTCCCATTCCTAGAAGCTATTTCCAGAGACCGGTAACAACAGACTGCTGTCAGGTATTGTTTAGCTACAGTTTGTCCTACTCTGGACAAAGGGTTGGTCAGACCTTTTAAAAATACCTTTTTCTACTGTTCTTCCTATAAGCAACTCACAAAAACAGAATGAGAAGAGAGCACAGGGGAGAAAAACTCTCAGTAGAAATCCCTCCAAGGACCAGATTCAAAAGGTGCTTTATAAGGGAAAGTGATAAAACTCTGTTAGATTTGTTCCCTGGGTGGGGGAAGTACAGAGGAGAACAGACTTTCAGTGCTGCCCATATTTCCTAAAGGTGCATCTTAAAAGAAAAACTTGACTTCTGTCCCTTGGGATATGTGTTCATGGGGAAGGAAACACTTAGGGTTAAGTGGCTAACTCTTCACAACCTGCCTGGAGCAGGAAATGGCTAATGGAAAACTCTGTACCCATCGACCATCTGCCACACTACAGGGTTTTAAAAACATACGGAAACTGACATACAAAGTACAGGCACAGAACACCACACTAAATGTCACCTTTCTTACTTCCACTAACGGTACACACAGAGAGGAAAGCAAACAACTGTTTCATTTCAAAGTCGCATAAACTGAACACTCAACTTTTAAAAGTTCCCCAGTCCCTCTGCAACAGTTTGAGTGTTAGATTTAGGAAGGATTCCTTTGCTTGAACACAAACACAGAGTAATTGGCAAATACATTGCAGCAAATAAAGTTAGGAGATGGCAAATCAAAAGTAAGTTTTACTTTACCGGTGGAAGTTTCTCCTATATCTAACACTGCACAAGGTATCTTGCACAATGAAAATGTAAGAAGGCCCTTACACTGCCTCGCTTTGCCAGAGAATCACCGTAGTCTGCTGGCAAAGTCCGCTTGCTGGACTTTTTCTGCTCATGTTCAACTGCATCTTCAATTATAGGCTCAAGCCTCATCTGGACAAACACCAAAGATTTGGATCAATGTCTTTTCATTAAACAGTGAGGAAAGATCTAAAAAGCCCTTTTAAAAAAGCCTTCAGAAAAGTTTGGAGAGAACTGCGCAGAGCTCACTGATGTTTAAAGAAAATGCAACAACCCTGCTGAGGCTCTGGCCAATCTCCAAAAACCAGACTCTGAAGCTCCAACTTGGCAGATCCATTCCAGATTCCCCCCTCTTTTAGGTTTGGGTTTTTTTGTTCAGAGGACCAGCTTGTCAAATCAAAATCTTATCTCCGCACAGCACTAATTCCTCCCCAACCCTTCCAGTTCTGCCCCTCTCCTCTATCTCTGCATTTGCTCCTCTGCCAGATGGTGTGATTCTGTGGTGTTACCTCTGTGAGAACCGTGGTATCATAGGAAGGCTGATACTTCTCTTTTTCATGCGCAGTTCGCTTTTCCATCTTTTCTCTGTCTGTTTTCTGTTTCCTGTCTGCTCCTTTTGGCTAAAAATGAACAGTCAGGTGAACATGGACGCAAGCAGAAAACAAGTTTACAACTGAAATCTGATCTCACATACATCTCCTCCCATCTCTACTTGAGCTCCTGAGAGACTAAGGATCTGCTTTCTGCAATTACCTTAAAAACTTTGATCTGACAGCTGGCTGAATGCAGATGATCTGTATAGTCTCCATTCTCAGTCTGCTTGAAAGTGTCAACCTGAATCCTGAAAGGCACCCCTTTCTCTCCTCCATGTTTACGAGGGGTAAATTCAGTGCTGATACAATGTACCTGGAAAAAACCCCAACCAACCGCCAGTGAGACCCTCAGAAGTACTCCAGACATTCATTTCATGATGCTCCTGTTCACACCCACACAGCCAAAAGCATTACACATAAATAATGAAAACTCTGCTGCAAGGACACTGATCGACGTAGTAAGAAAGAGCTATGTAAGTTTGAATTAAAACTTGTGTCCTTTAGACAAACCTCTGTGCTCAAAACCACAGAGGGCCTCTCTCAAAACAGAAGTAACGTGAGTTATTTGGAGGGACATTAACTAATTCTAATATTCCCTGTACGTATTTGAACCCTGATGGCTTTTTTCAAAGACCTTTATCAAAGTCTTAGGTTGGTTTTAAGAGATGCTTTTGTAAACCCAAACCAAGTTGAAAAACTTAAGTAGAGGCCTTCTAGAAATATGAACCTGTGGGGTTCATTTTAACAAAGCTGCTATTTAACACAGTTAACAAACGAAGGAGCTTCATCATCATGCAAACTGCACAACTGTTTGTGACCCAAAAGGCACCAAACACAGACATCCAGTCAAGTAAAGTTTCAAACCTGAATAAAAGCAGATGTACATTTAGTTGGATCCCACAAAAATTCAACTGCATTGAGCTGGCTTGGATTTGTCTTGATATCAATGACTCCGACAGACATTGGAATATCTGTTGAAATAAGGGGCACAGATTTCCAAACAATCTGACTCCAAGAAAGCACTACAAATAAAATGTAAAACATCTGCAAACAGAGGGAGGTGGGAAGTTAAGCCAAAGGCACAAACGTGGCCAATTTCAATTTGGAAATTGTACTTCATACAGCGGCAGGAGATAGAAACAACTGAACAACTGTACCTAAGTCGAGAAGTCTGTCGCCAGGGCGGTTCCACTTCCAACCTTCCAGCTGCTGGTGCTCTGTGTATTGCAACCTTCTGTCATGGAACACAACTCTTATAATACTCTAGAAAGAAAAGAATAGGAGCATCTGATGAGCCACAGAGCTCTTGGATGATTATTAACAAAAATAAAATAAAGCAGTAAGTACATAAAGCAATAAGCCATCCCAAAATAACCGTAGTGCTGATCAATTCGTATTTACAGCAAGAAAACCTGTCTACCGTCAGTATCCCCAAATATTCCACAGCACAGAAACAGAACGGCGCGCCGGTACTTGAAAATGCAGTAACTCTCTGTGAAGGGGTATTGTGCAGGTGTTGGAATGACACACGGTGCGCAGTATCAACACTGTGCAGGCAGCACCGACTTAGAGCCCAAAACAAACACAAATGTGCTTCTCTGTTCTGACACACAGACAGGACGGTGTGATCCTTCCCACCGGGAACTCGGTCATTTCCACAGAAAACTTTAACAAAGACTGGAAAAATCTCTTACCTGTGTTCACACACATATTTACAACCAACTTAGCATTTCATGTCATAGTAGGGAATAATAACTTCCAAACATGAACTGCTACTGAACAAAACCTAGACTAAATGTCTCATTTTTCCTCAAAGCTATAAAGGAGGGCAAAACACTTGTTGCGGCAAGTGGCCAGGCCGTAAAAGGGTTTGTTACACGGTTCACAAAACCCTGTTTTCATGTTGGGTCTCAATACTTCCTGAAGGTCTCTCTGAACAAGCAGTCCACAGAAACATCAGAACAGGACACAAGGCAAAGTTCACAAAGACTACAGCCTGAAGTTGACAGGTAAACACAGACATGAGGCTCTCGTTTGCTGAGCACCACCACTGCCAACAACGTGACGTTAACCGAAGTCCTCGCTTTCCCAATATCTGAATAAGAGTTTTCAAATAATCTGATAAAGTCACTGGTTGCTTAAACAAAAAATCCAATCCCTGCCCCTCAATCAGTTCTTTTAACAGTTTCCACCAGGAATTGGGCATATCTCAGTCTGCCTCATGCACTACCTCAGAGCCACAGAACCTGCTGCCAAAACTACTGTGTGAGGAGACAAATGTGCAGTTAGGAGAAGGAGCCCCTAATTGCTGGAAGTGAACAATGAATTAGCTCAGATACCGATTTACAGGCAACTGGGGATCCTGATCTTTGCATGAAGAATTTGGTTTTCACTATAGGCAAGGACTCTTACACACCAGGTACTCATATCCCCCATTCAAAGGGGGGGGGAAATGCAAGCACGTAGATTCCTTTAAACTTAATAAACCTCAACTAAAACAAACAGTGTGACGAGTGGGTCCCACTGTGCCTGTTTTCTTTATCGGTCCCATCAGCTGATGTGAACTGGAGTGCAAGAAAAGGTTAGAAACTTCTCTTTTCACACAGAAGCATCAGAGAAGTCCAGCTCACCTTCACCAGTTTGCCGTTGATCTCTGGTATGTCTCCAGCTTTCCGATTATCTAGCATCCGGATCTCGTAGGACTGACCTTTATATAGGAAAAAAAACACATATCAGTACCTGTAACTTCTGCCCAAGACATTTTTGTAACAAGGTTCATTTCTCAGAATTAACAGAATAAAATGAAACTTCTAAACCCTTTAAACCTAATACTTCTTTAAACAGAATGCAAACACCTTCTGCATTTTACCTCCTGAATTTTATCTCCTCTTTTGGCTGCATTTTATTGGAGGAGGTTGGGACCTCTAGTTTCAGACTGGCTCCACAAGCTGCTTTCACTATGGTTCCACCTGCAACATACCTTGATTCAAGTATGTCAGAGTTTCGTCGTATAGTTTTACTGCTGGCGATGTCGCAGCACACATCACATACTGGAAGGGTGGATGTTTGGTCTCAGTTTCTTGTGGAAGGCTGGAATCTTCCTGTTTGAAAATGGGCAGTGCCAAAACATCACTGAAAAAGAACACACTATGTGAGACTGCTGGCCCTGGTTTGCCTGAAGTTAAAAAATTAGAAGAAGAAAAAAGGTGACTTGTGACTTTCAGCAACACCCTGGAATAGACACCAACTTGTGTCACTCTGTTTGCTGGTGAAACCGAAGTTAGCAGCATGCAAACACTTTTCCACCCAGATTTTACCTTGCATCCAGTAATCCTTCATCAACAAAACTTCACAGAGATGAGAGCACTCTGTTCAAAGATAGAGGTCTTCTAGCACTCAGGTTTTGTTCATTATTAAATTCTTCTCTGCTGGGCCACACATTCATTTACTAGTTAAAAATACCATTGAATTGTTCCTCTTGGAAAAGACCTTTAAGATCACCGAGTCCAACCATTAACCAAGGCCACCACTAAACCACGTACTTAAGCTCCAAATCTCCATGGATAGTGAAACATCCACTTACAGAGAAGCAGACGCTCTTAGAACTCTTATACAGATGGAACGAACATCGCAAAACAGGACAGGAAACGTTTTAGAACAGTGGGCTGCCACTTCAGGGTAACTTCAGAAGAAACAACTAAGATGCTTCATGCCTTGACATCAGTCCAAAGAGCCCAACACAACAGGTAGCACAGCAACAAGGAGAAGCCTCTCCTAGGGGAGAGCTTTTACTCCAGAAACCCTGGCTCGTCATTCACTTTGGCACATAAAACACTACTTAGAACTTTTATGAAGATGAACTTTAAAACAGAAAGAACAGGCAAACAATACCAATGTTTGAAACACACACACACAGACTGCAAGTGCAACAAAGGCAGCAGGTGAAGTGTCCCAGCAGATAAATCACCTCTGACTCCTGACTGTATTCCCTTTCACTCAAAAGAGGTCTTTTGTGTGACTATGAAAAACCTTTCAGGCCCTCATCTTCCACCCACAGTTTAAAGCTAAAAATGCATCTGGTCTGGCATTGCAGTACATGCTGCAGTTAACAAACCCGTTAAATTAACAGACAAGGCACTGGAAGCCAACACATACAAACGGACAACAAATTTCACCACTCCTACAGCTGCTAATACTTACACACTGGTAATGAGTACCTGCTGCTGCGGAAGGAAAGACACCCCACTCCTCAACCCTACAATTTAGTTGTAAAGAAGAGTGTGTTGTGTATTCCGAAACACCACTGTGTCCCAAAACACTACAGCAAATGGCATGAGGGAAACAGAATTATCCTCATTATTTTCCCAGACAGGACAAATTTTTCTTACAGAGGAGTGGTCTGAGCACTAGGACACACCAAAAGAGAGAAGCCAATGCAGCCTCAAACTCCTTCCTACACCACCTTTAAATAAATATCATTTTAAAAGCATTTAATTAAGACTTTCTGGTAAAGAAATATTCAATGGATTTAGAATCAACTACTAATATCTCTTAAAAAAATTACGGATCTGCCTTCCAACAGGGAAACCGCTAGAAAGCGACTGGTGTATCCTTCCGGCACTGTTGCACGGCAACAGATAACTACCGATTTTATTCCGCAACCGTGCAATTATGGCTTGGCAACACAAAAGGTCTTCTCACGCATCACTTGAGGGCAGTCATTGGGAATTCAGCCCAGTTGCCTCCTCGTGTGCTTACCTAGGAAATTATTAGGGACAGGCAGCTTTGAGAAACATGAGAATACCAAGTTCCTCCCAGTTCTAAGGCTAAATTCAGGCAGGGATCATCTAAATTTCTAATAGCTGCTGTTGGAGTGACTTTGAACTACAGGAGAAATGAGCTCTAAGAGACTGATTCTGTTCTTTTTCTGCCACTGGCAGCTTTTGATCTTGTGCAGTAAGAGACCAATTATCTCATTAATCTTTGGATAAGCAAGATGAGGTATAAACAAGAAGAAAAATTAGCACCTTCTGCTAGCCTAGTTGATACCGCTTGAAAAACCACATCTAGCCAGGTGTAATGACCTGAGAAAATGTGTGGAACTATGGCTCCAGTAACAAGTCTTATCTTAGGCCCCCACAATGTGTTACCTAGACTTTCTTTTTCTCCCCGAGGAGGGGAAAACTTTCCCAGAAAACCAGAGGGAGGCTTTGTTACACACAACAAACAAACAGCAAACAGACCTTCAACCCCATCTCAGCTGGCTACACCACTCAGATGCAGAAATGAAACTTCATCAACATTATGGGGCATTAAGAACCCAAACAACTCTGAATAATAAATAAATGAAAACCTTCCTGGCCAAGCAAGAACAAGAACCAGTGTCCAGTGACAACCCATCAATCATCTGCCTTATCTGTCCCTTGCACTGAATTCTTTTGGGTGTGAGCACTAAAGCATTGAGAACACGCAAGTCCTTTGAAACTTTAAAGCCTAGTTTTACAAGCACAAATACCAGGGGAGAAAACGTTTCCCAAGCAGTATGTGATTTAGATTGAAGATCTCCAAACAGACTCTATTCTCAAAAGATTGGATGGACTTTCATAAAGTCTTTTGTACCAACCTTCCCGTTTCAGCATTAGGAGCCATCTTTTCGAATTTCACTTAATAAACATCAGACATTAGTCTGGAAATCTTAACCAAACTAGCTGCTCCTGAAAGAATGACGTTCCCCAAAGCCAGGCTTCAATTTCACACTACAAACACCGCCAGAAGTGCGAGCAATTAAATAAATCCACAGATGGAGCTCGTAAGTGACACATAAATCCATCACTAAGATACTTGTCCTTACATTAATGAATTTATTTAAATTAAATGAGCATTAATCAAGTAAATCGTTACATGAAAAACCCAACTCTGCTAGAGAAATGGCAGCTGGCAGTTCCTGAAACTTCTTTCTTCAGAGAAACGTTTTCCACTTTTTAACAGCTCATCTGCTCAACAATAATAATTGATCAAGAGAATGTTGTATTTCTAAGCAGTTTCTTATTGCATGAGAGGATGTAAGAAGAGCAAAACAGAAAAAAAACCAGGTCTCTAGATTTTAAGGAAACTAAGAACTATTTAAAACCCTGTGAATCTGCAGAGAAATTCTGTCCAGTTAGATTTCTTTTTAAAAACCCAGTAACTGATCAGCACACTCGGGCAGTTTCCTTACTAGGCACTGACCCACAGCATCAGAGTAGTATCTCCACTCTTCAGCTACTGGATCATGATGAGGAAGGAAGAATTGGTTGAATAGGAGCACAGGCATATACACGAGGAAAAAATAACCAGAAACCCACTGGTGAGATAGCACGAAGGCAACTGCAGCTGCACATGACAACCAGCTCAGCACTTCAGGAATGAAAGCTTGCTTGAAACAGGCCACAAGTGCAATAAAATCCAGGGCAGCAGAATATAAAAGCAAGAGTGGTCTCACAGAAAGTCTGAATCACCTTGTTGTCCAAGCTGGCAAATTCTTAACAGTCATTTTTAATTAAAAAGAAAGTAAAAACCAAAACCCCACGCAAAACAAAAATCCCAAATACATCTCGCACCATAAACCTGCTGAGCTCACAATTCCAAACACAAGCGAAGGCTCCTTGCTTTTATTCAGCTAAAGCCCTCATTTATAACTTCAAACAAAGCAGCCACAGCTCCAACACTTCACCTGGAAATACAAATAATAGCTGAAACTTCTGGTGGCTGCCAAGTTTCAGGTAACCCTAATAGAGAAACATGAGTTCTAGAAAAGCTAGGCCAGCAAATTATCAAATACCAGTGTTTCACTTCTCCAGGCTCCCAAAATACCAACTAATCCTACCAAAAACCTTCAACCTAAACGTCTCCCCCAGACTTCAGAGCAGTTTCCCTTTTTCACCCTAATAAATATTTGGGGAATCCACACGTTCTACCCACAGCTAAGAAGAAACATACTTATTAAAACGAAATGGTTTTATCTCAACATCGTGCATCCAAAAGCTGTTTAAACACTTTTACTGTAAAGCAATCAGAAGGCAAAAAAAAAAGGCAAGTTGATTCAGAACAGAAACAGTCACATGGCAAAGAACATTAAAGGAACATGAAAGGCACATGGTTGACAGAAATATTTAGCAATAAATACAACTATTAGAGGACAGCCATACTACTGAGCTGTTTGTTACCAGAGCTCAACAATGTACGATTTCTAAAGCAGCTGTTTACTAAGAACCAGATTTTGATTTAACAAGCAGATCATAATCTTCTGAAACATCAACTACATGGCCAAAGAAGGCAAAAATGGTGGGGTTTAGGGCAGCAGCATCCCAGGCCAGGCAGCACCATGCCTGTTCTGCTAACAGAAGGGAAGGGCAAGGTGGAGGTCGCCCCTTCACATTGTGTGGCATCAACCAAAAATCAGAGATTATCCAGTTCCAACTCCCCCCTGCCATAGGCACGGACACCTCTCAAAAGACCTCGCTGTCAAGAGCTCCATCCAACCCGGCCTTGAACACATCCAGGGATTGAGCAACCACAACCTCCCTGGGCAACACCAGCAGTTCCAGTGCCTCACCGCCCTCACAGGGAGAAATTTCTTCCTAACGTCTAATCTAAATCTACTCTTTCGGACTGAAACCATCTTCATCGTTCCGTCACTTGACTCCCTCGTCCAAAGTCCCTCTCCAGCTTTCCTTCAGTCCTTCGGAGGTATCGGAAGGCTGCTGTGAGGTCCACCCGGGGGCTGAACAGCCCCAACTCCCTCAGCCCGGCCTCATAGCGGATGGAAGAAGCCGCGGGCCGCAGTTACCTCATGCTGTAGGCGCCGGCGCCCAGCTCCTGCCCGATGCCGGACAGGCTGGCGTCGAAATCGTGCACCAGCCCGGACTCGATCACTTCATCCATCTTGAGCACCCACGCCATGTTCCCCCGCTCCCGGCAGGGGCCGCTCAGCCCCGGGGCCGCTGCTGCTGCTCCTCCGCGGGAGGGCGAGTCTCGGCGGCCGCCGACACCTCCTCCTCCGGGGCCGCCCGATCTCGCAGCCGGCCCAGCGGCTCCTCCCGCCGCATCATTCGCGGGCCGGGGGAGGCCGCGGCGGCGGCGGCGGCAGCGACGCGGAGAGGAGCCGCCGCCGCTCGCCTCACACGGCCCTGACGGTTCTTCACCACAACATGGCGGCGGCTGCCACCCACTCGGCGCCTGCCTGCGGGGCGGGGCCTCCACACCCTTGCGACCACCCATTGGCTGCTCAACTGTGGATAGGCCAATCAGAGGAGAGGGGGGTGGAGTGAAGGGGGCGCGTGACCAATCAGCGGGGACTTCCTCACGCGAGGGCACGCCACCGGGTGACGTAGGCGGAGGGCCCGTGGGGCACCGCGGCAGCAGCGCTCCGGAAGCGGAAAGTGGGAGGAAGTGACGTCAGGGCCGCGCACTGTGGCGGGCCCGGTGCCGGAAGTGCTGCGGCAGGCCGGGCCCCAGAGAGGGAAGGGAAGGGAGAGCAAAGGGAAGGGTCCGCGGTCTTCGTAGCGCAGTGGTGCTCCGTAGGAAACAGCCCACGGCCTGTCCCTGCCCCTGCGAGCGGCCCAAGAGCAGGAGCTCAGCGCTGAGATACCTCAAATCGCTTCTCACATCACTCTGAGGAGACCGTCCTTGTGTCCCACCCACTCCGTGCAGGTCCCCGTCCTCTGAGCCACTGGCCTGCGGTAGCCCAACAGGGGTGACACCACCAGCGCCCAGAACACCGTGGTACAGTGGAGGGTTTAGTGCTCCTGTGCACAGATAGGGTTTTGAGCCAGAAAGACATAAATTTGAGATCAAACCACCACTTACACGGAAACTACATCAGGGGTGGATGTGGAATCTCTGAGCCCAGCTCTTGTCAAACTACGACCATTTTCAATTACGATGATTTGAATACTGTACCTACAAAAATACTGAAGTCATGAGGGGATGAGGTGGGGGTGTTGCTCACAGGAAGCAGCCCGAGTTCCCAGCTCCCAGCAATATGCTGATGCAATAAGGTCTACAATTGCATCAGAATTGCAGTGCAAGGCATTTAGCCCCTTTGCCTGGACTGACAGGACAAGCAGCTCAGGGTCTCTTGAATGAGAGCTGAGCTCCAGCAGATGATCAAAGCAGGTGTGAAAACACCTGCAGGAGGTATTTATAAATCTGTTTACATCAGTGTTACGTAATACAGTTCTCTTATACAGTGTAGATATTATTTGAGAAAGAAAAAAAGAAACCAGTTGGGAACATAATGTACGGTAAAACCTTTCTGACACTGCAGCCAGCACACACAGGTGGTTCCACAGTTTGTGAAAACCACCATGCCAACTGGCAAGTCTCCACAGTGCCAACTGTACAGCTCAGACTGGCTTTATGATCACCACCAGCTGTTTGAAAGCTTGACCTTGTGCATTAGTGAATTGTTATTATCGATTGGTTCTTACCGCAGATAGCTGCTGTTAGCGCTGGTGTACTGGTGATGGTGGTAATGTTCAGGCTGGCTGTGCCAGAAAAGCATTTTGGGATGAGGTGAAGCGTTGTGCTCAGCTAAGAGATGGTCAGTGCTGCCATAGGAGAAAGAGAAAACAAATACATTCATTCAGATTAAAGTTTCCCTCGGGTTCCTCTCCCAACTTATGCAGAGTTGCTGCCAGCGTTGCTCTCTCCAAGCGGCAGTAGGTAGCTAAAACTGGTTGGTCTTGCCAGCCCAGCCTGTGCCCCTTTTGCCTCTTCATGCAATAAGCAACTACAGAATCCAACTTCACTGTCAGCTTCTCACCGGTAGAAGAGATTATTAAAAGAAATCCCACAGAAAACAATGTTAAAAGTACAGGAAAAATATTTACTCATAAATATTTGGATGCAAACAGCTGACTGGTGACTTGTGTGTCTGCATACAGGGCTGTAAGACCTACTTCAAAACATGACATAGTACTGGTCAGTCCTGCAAAATTTATCTAAAAAGTGTTACTCTGCTTTAAAACTGAAGGACTGCTGACACAAACAGTAGTTTCTAGGGGGGTTTTGAGGTGTTGGTTGGGTGATTTTATTCTAAGTACCACCCCCACACAAGCACATGGCTGCTTGCAGTTTGTTCTATAAAAGATGCAATATTGTGACAACAAGGCAGAGTTTACAAATCAGAACATCAAAGAGCAAGGCTCTGGAAAGCAAAAACCAATTACTTCTTACTAAAGCAGTCAAAAAAAATCCCAACTTCAAACCATCACCACTGTTTATTGGGTTGTGTTTGGTTTGTTTTTTCCCCACAGCATGAGGCAGTTTCTCTTTATCCAATGCTCTTAACTCAATGCCCAACACCACAAATAAAACAAAATCGTAAATATGGGTGGGGACAGTAACACTGGCCACAGAAGCTGAAAAGCACTGGAACTGCTGGCTTAGAAAATTGTCATCACTTTTCTAAGAGGGACTGAAATACTTCAAGGAGACACAGATCTGCTTGTGTACACGAACTGATCTTGAATCCAGCAAGGAGCTGTAGTAGCCTTTTCAAGGTTGATTTTTCCACTTCCCTGTCTGTATGTGACTGCACACTCTTCATAAACCCCCTCCTAGAAGAGGTGAAGGGTTGTAGGAGTTGCAGCAGGCACTACAACTGTCAGTAATTCGATCTCAGTGACCGCAGGAACAGGTAGGATCCTGCTCTCCAGTGTGCTCCATCTACTGGCAAGCTGTAAAATAAAACCACTGTCTCTAGCCTTGGATTCATACAAAGGTGTTAAATCCACATCGAATCTGGAAGCCCAATGTCCTTATGATTAGCCTCAAAAAAAAGGACCTCAAACCACTTTCACAATCTTCCCTGTGGGACTGACACACTGGGTTTGCAAAATGTGGGTGTAGCAATGCTGTGGAAGAGGGGAATTTGCCTCTTTCTCCCCTCCAAGGGTCCACAAGATGTTTGACTTGCTGCTCACAGAAACTTTGAGCCCCTTGCATGGCAAGTACTTGACAGAACACAGAAGTGAGTTAATGTGAAATCAAACACTACTAAAAATCTTCATCTCTTCACAATCTTGTGTTTTGACTGGTCTTTGTTGCAAGCAGCTATGGGTAAAACTTCCTCTATTAGCCCATTTTTTAAAACCAGGACTAACCTCCCAGGTTCTGTTTAATTCTGGCACTGCCTGATGAAGCAGCATTCATTCCCCATGCCCACACACCTGCTGCCCTTGACTAACCTCTAGACATACAGGTATGTGGTTACATGGTCCTGCAAGTTTGGGGACAAATAAGGTGAGGTTTTTTTACCTCCTTCTGTTTATTGTTTAAGGTGAGGTTTTTTTACCTCCTTCTGTTTATTGTTAAGAGGCTATTTTTGTTTCTTGCTTTATGATCTTTATGATCTGCCCAGTAAGTACTAAACCAGGGCTGTATACACAAACAACAAGCCGTTGTTTATTTAAAACATTTCTTGCTCTAAGGCTTTGTGTACAGCAGGCAAAGTCCAACCTGAAATGTAAGGTGGGGAGGCTAAAGCTTTGCAAATGGGTGGGTCTGCACTGGAGTTAAGTACTTCAGCACGTTGTGCCTGAAAACTTGAGCTGTTGGGATTTTTCCATGAGCAGGCTCCAAAACAACAAGGTCTCCTATGGGATCATTCTGTTTGCTGATGTTTTTTAGTAAGAGTCAGACCCTTCAGTTTCTTCTGAGATCTGCACCAACTGACCCTAACTGTGGGTGCTGTGAAAACCTCTGCTTTGCTCTTTGTTTCTAGCAAGTAACAAAATAATGCACTAACAACACAGAGATCTAAGAGGATGTGATTGAGGTGCTGAGGTACCAACTGACTGACTTAACATGCGAGGAGATGGAGGCATGGCTGGTATTACCTTTGCTTTCTTATTTGTGATGCTTTCAGGAACACCTCAAGGCCTGTGAAGGAGTCAATCATGTGGAGATTTAAACATTAACACTGCCCAGAGAACATCTGGATTTAACCTAGCACGTCATAGCTTCAGTCAGCAGGCTTTGACGGCTGAGTCAAAGGATGATTTTAGGGGTGTTTTCATGGAAGATTCAATAGTCTGTAAAGGTGGACAAGATCAAATCCAGGATTTTTGAGAACAAGAGCTATGACTAACAGGAGGTCAAATGAAGTCATTCTCCTCATATCCTGTAACAACCCTGTATCAAACACCTTAGAAACTCTCTATGTAAAATACAACCAGCTATACTGACATTTGACCTTTGTCCATGTTGTTTTAAGCTGTGCCTTGTGCAGGTACTCTGCTGGCTCACCCGTGAGCAGATGGTGAAGGAATAGCTAACCAGTCTGAGTTTTAGAAAAACAGGTAAAACCTGGATGCCCATGATAAAGTGCAGCTACTTTTCTACCTACTGCCAAGGGCAGCAAGTCTGGTACATGCAGGTACACTGCTTTATCCACTGAAGAAAGGTCTTTTTTCCTTTTTTTTGCTACCCAGTATTTTTTCCAGTCTTAATCCCTCAAAATACCCTTCATTAGGATCAGTCATCTACCTAAAACACATGAAGAGTTAGATTTTGTTGTCTTCTGTAGAAAATACAGTATTCAAAACTGCAAAACACCATGTCAAAATTTCTGAGAACGACTGCTTAAAATTACCTATTAGCAAACCTCCCTCAGCATGGATCATCTCAGCGCTCACGATCTTCAAAATCCAGTCAGCAAGTGAAGAATCTTCCTTTAACTGGGACAGATAATCTGAACTTCACAGCTTGGGAACCCTGAGATCTAAAGAGACTCTTAGGAGTACGAACATATACACAATACAGACAACTAGCAAATTACTTGTTAACTTGCCAGACTAGCACAATTAATTTCTCAAACTTCCCATATTACTGAAAATATCCTGTGTTTTAACAAAACAATCTGTTTGAAACACCATTTATAATAGACGAAGCAAATCTTTACAGCAAGGGCTTCTAAGGAGTTTGGATATTTAGCTGTAAAACATAGGGGAAAATCTAAGACTTATGTAGAGAGCATTGACTCTCCCTGTACCTGGAAGCAGACTGCAAATGCAAAACTAGTAAGTTCTCTGTTTTAATTGGGAGAAAACACCAGTTTTCTTTGCCTAGATACCATTTATCCCCCCCCATATTTACATTTATTGTGTTCTGTGTTTGCCAAGTCCCAGCCTGACACAATGAGTTACCACAACCAGCTGAACCCCTCTCACAAGCCTCCTTGTAGGGAGTAAACTGTAGAGTAACTCAACAGGTTTAGTCCTCAAATGTATTTTCTCTTTTCTGATTGTTTCCAATGGGATGTCACAGTCAGAATTTGAATTCTGTTGCTGCAAGTTAAGTAGCAGCAGTGTGTATGCTCAATGGGCTTCTTACACAGCTATGTTTGTGACTCTACTCATTCATAGAAACTGACTAAGAACACGTGTTCTGCAATACAAACGTGTGTTCTTTCTGCTGTGGGGCTCACACCACAAGTAATTCACACACCTCACAGAACCAAACGAGCAACCCAACCCAGCAAAGTTCTTTAAAGCAAATGACATCCAAGTCTGAGACATCCAAGCTGTCTCTTCCTTTTTGTTCCAAGCCCAAACCCTACACTTAAGAATGACTTTTTGGTATTCAAATGACTGCAATAACCTCTCTTTACAGAATACTAGGAATAACATAAAACAATCCTTTCTGAAAGGACAGCAACTTAAAGTGGCTGCCATTTTCCCCAGAGAAACCATCTCCAGCAAGAAAACAAGGTGTGACTGATGACTGCTTGATTAACTGAGCTAATGCTGACTTGTAATACAGGAAACAAAGGCAAAACGCAAAGCAGTGCATCTGATAACTGGCTACAGTGGAACAATTCTGTGGCAATGCTTGTATTAGGATGCCTCCATGTAACTAGTATCAGCAGACTCTATCCACTACAGTAGCCCCACCTAGTCAGAAACTACTCACATCATAAATAAAATACTTAATACTGCCTTTAGTTTTTGAAAGTCCTGGGCTATCCACACTCAGAACATTTAAAGTGAAACTAAAGAACAGACTTTGTATAAATATCTTCCTCCCCTACTACCTGGGGCAAACTTTTCAGCTGTATAGGATATAAAATGTGTTTGTTTCTTACCAACTCTTGTTTACACACAAAAAAGGTTCCTCCAGAGCATGTACTGTACTACTCAATAACTTTTCCAGTATGAGAGAGCATCTTAAAAAAGAAGTGACAAACAGCAGTCGCCCTGAAGTGATCTTCTAGAATAAACAACTATTCCCTGCAGGAAAAGCAGCAGTAAGATATGGGGACTATTAAGGCCAGAACTTGAGGCTTTTGTTTTAAATTACCTTTTTTTTATACCAAAAGGGTAAACTACAAGATGGCAGCCTGAAAAGTAGTTTTGAGATGTAAAGCAATAATAAAATTAAAATGCAAACAATGTATACAGAATCACTCTGGTTGGAAAAGACCTCTGGGATCACCAAGTCCAACCATCTACCCTACCTTACAAGGTCACCCCTAAA
>JAOXOE010000506.1:27301630-27354191 GCA_028565055.1 Phoeniculus purpureus
ATCCTGCTGTGGCAGGGGGATTGGACTGGATGATCTTTCCAGGTCCCTTCCAATCCCTAATGTTCTGTGATTCTGTGAATCAGGGTTTGCAACCCATTTCATTAACTTTCTTCAGCAAAATGGGAAGAGAGTTGACCTCCTCAGTGTGATTTGTCTTCTTCTGCATCAGTTTCTGTACACTGCCATAATCAGTTATACTTATTCCTGCATCCAAAGGCATTTACCCCTCAACAGAAGAAGCCATAGGGATGGCTATATTCTCCCCCAGAACATGAGAAGAGTAAAGCTGGTCCCTTTCGATCAGCAGCACTTAATAGAGCACCAAAAGATACTAAAAATTCCACTGCAATGATTTTTCAGTGAATAAATGTCCTTTATAACCTACAAATAAAGGACTCACAACATTTTAAACCTTTAAACTATGCACAGACCCTGCCAATTACAAATTCACTGCAAATTATGTGGAAGGCTATAAAGAACTACCTGGGAGAAACGTTAATTTCATCAGGAGGGGTAGGTTTGTTGAAAAACAGGACAAAGGCACCTGGTGCTTTAGGCCTGAACACTACAGAGGAAGATGAACCAGCTATCACCACGCTGCTGCCTCGCGCATGGCAATCACTAGAGCTGACCTTGACTCAGAAACGTGCCTCATGAAAAGCCTAAAAAGCTCCATGGCTGAATGGGAACACTTTGTGTGTGCACTGATGGACAGAAGAGAAGCTACCAGTGAATCACCAGGGGTGAGACATCTTCAGTGGCAAAGTTACCACAGGGAGTGGAGTCACAGCCGTAAGGATAAAAGCAGCTCTCAACAAACACAGCGCAAATCCAATGGGATCATCAAGAAAGGGCTTTGATATCAGAACTCTCATCTGTCCTTTAAGGCACGATAATAAAAAGCTATTTTTAGGACGTGGTCAACACAATGACAGCAAGTGATTTTCTAGAAGACATCCAGCTTACCAGAAGATGTACAAGAAGCTGGACACGAGCAGACATCGGGTGCTTGCAGCCCACAAGGCCAATCACATCCTGGGCTGCATCAGAAGAATCAGAGCCAGCAGATCAGGAGAGGGGATTCTGCCCCCTACTCTGCTCTGGTGAGACCTCATCTGGAGTCCTGCGTCCAGCTCTGCAGCCCTCAGTACAGGAAAGGCATGGAGCTGATGGAGTGGGTCCAGAGGAGGCCACAAAAATGATCACAGGGCTGGAGCACCTCTGCCATGAGGACAGGCTCAGGGAGCTGGTGTTGGTAAGCCTAGAGAAGAGAAGGCACTGGGGGACCTGACAGCCAGCTTCCAGACCCTGAAGGGCTCTGCAAGAAAGCTTGAGAAGGACAGTTTCTGAAAGCCCGTAGTGATAGGATGAGGGGCAATGGTTTCACATTACAGAAGGGCAGATTGAAACGGGATGTTAGGAAGAAGTTCTTTAGCAGGAGGGGGCGGTTGAACACTGGAACAGGTTGTCCAGGGAGGGAGTGGAGGCCTCATCGTTGGAGATATTCGAGGGGAGGCTGGACAAGGATCTGGGCAACCTGATCTAGTTGAAGCTGTCCCTGCTCACTGCAGGGGGGTTACATAGGTGACCTCTGAAGGTCCTTTGTTGGTGATTGTGACTTTTCAGACATTCCTCACCTGCTGCCAGGAACAGAAGGAAAGGGTAGTCTCAACTTTGCAAAGCCTGCTTGTATAGTGAAGAGTCGGCAGTTTACCTAACTACAAGTCAGTCTCACAGGTGTCTAGAACAGGGGAATAAAACCTGTATATAAAAACAAAATTCAACAGGCAATCAAGCGAAGACAGAAGATCGACTCTCATTTGACTTTGCGTGGGTAAAATTCTCCTATTCCCCCTACACTGCATCAGACTCAGCTTACACTGGTCATAGCAAGGGCTATTTCCTTCTACAGGTGTCATTCACCCTTATTCCAATCCTCCAGCATAAACAGTAAGAACAGGCATGGCAAAAAGCTAAGGAAAGTCAGACTGGTTTTCTCCAGCAGTAGAAAAGCAGCTGACAGACTCAGCCCACGGATCACAGGAGAGAAGCATGACTAAACCAAATGCCTGGTATTGATTTAAAATGGAAATAAAGGAGTGGATTAATCTTGGAAAAAAATAAGCAACTGCATGAAGGAAAACTTTCCATCTGAGAAAAGTGGATGATCTCTAATTAGGAAGAAAAGCATCTCAGCACAGACATGATTTGGTATGCAAATAATGAATACAAAGCAGAATCCATTACAAAAAATACCCACGTTACGGTATTTACTAAAACGGTAAACAGGCTAAGTTAGATATAATCATATAATGTACCAGAATAAACAGTGCTCAGCAGGGACTACACATATTTTATAGATCTGACACATTCATTGATTACTGAGGTTACATCAGAGCTGTAATGTTCCTAAATACTTTGCTTTCAGCATTTGGCTTTTATAAAGGGTGCAGAAATATCTGTTGTTTTTCCTTCTGCTTGCACCCTTTAAACCCAGACAAGAGTCATAGAACGTTTTCAGCTGGAAGAGACCTTCAGGATCATCGAGTCCAACCTTTTCCTAGACTTATCAGCAAGCACCACTAAACCCTGTTCTGCAGTGCAACATCTACTCTTCTCTTAAACACCTCCAAGGATGGGAACTTAACCCCCTCCCTGGGCAGCTGTTCCAGTGCCTGACAAACCCTTCAGGAAAGAAATTCCTCCTGACATTTAACCAGAACCTCCCCTGGCAAAGCTTAAGGACGTTTCCCATCATCCTATCTCTGGCCACTAGAAGAAGAGACCATCCCCTGCCTCTCTACAACCTCCTTTCAAGTAGTTGTAGAGAGCAAGAAGATCTCCCCTCAATCTCCTCCAGGCTAAACAGCCCCAGATTCCTCAGCCATTCCTCACACAACACCTGTTCCAAGAGTCTTACAAGGAAAGTTACCTTCTTGGTCAGGGTGGGGAAAGGGATTTCCAAAAGCCTTTCTTTTCTCCTCTTTCCCCTCCACCCTCCAGTAACTGAAACGAAAGGTCATCAAGTATTCAGCACAGTGGAAAGCCCCAGGTTACAAAACCAAATGAATTCGAAAGGCGATCCAAGATCACAGTAATTGGCCGTATATCTCTGGCCCATGCTCACAACCCAAACACAGTTGTCCAAAAACCACTGGGCACCCTGACACTGCTAGCAAAGGTGATTAAGGTGTGTTCGTAAGCACTGTGAAAATACACTGCATATTGCACACAGGCGATTCGTATCTCCCCAAATATTTGCTCTTGTAGTTCAAGCGATTAATCCCTGAGGGAAACAATCATATTAAGCATTTTCTTGTCTTTTTCTTGCTACATTCTGAAGGCAACGGGAGAGATACAGATCTTACAAAGGGAAATGGTAGAAAATAGTCCTGAAGTATTTTCTTACTCCTTTTGATAGGCTGTAATAAAAGATCTGGTTTGTGTTAGTCAAGATCCTTGCCAGAGGATTCCAGTCTAATACAAGGATATTGCAGACAGTGAGCAAAATACATTTAGGTTCTTAATTTCCAGAGAACTGGTTCAGAGTAACTCTAAATCCCTGTTAAGCCCACCTCTGGATTTGTCTCTCTCTCTCCCTCCACTGGCTCTGTATCACACACTCTCAAGCCCCAGTAGCACTCACAGCAGCAGTAATGGTCCTGTGGCCACCCAAGCTCCGTTGCCATCTGTATCAGGCTTCTCCGCCAGTTGAGCAGCTGCACGACTGCCCATTCCAGATGGAGGGAATAGCAGAACATGGCCCAGGGGCTACAGAAGAAGCTTGTCCCCAAAGGTGCTGCACCAAAGTGTCTGGAAACATCTAGGAGAACAGAGCTATGCTCCAGAGCTGCACAAACCGTCGGGCATAGCTGTTCCCAAGCCTGGACAGCTGGTTCTGGCAGGTTCTACTAGAATACCTTTGCCTTATCTATCCAAGAAACTCTGGGGATGGGTTGTGGGTTATTAAAAGAACTTGATGACAGACAGACTGACAGACGATATCCTTTTTTCACTCTCCGTTAAATACAGGCTTAGCTTCAGGTGTGCAGTCTCACCCCATTTAACTGGGATCATGAAATCTAACACCCTCACACCAAAACCTAGCAACACAAACCAATACATTGCTTCGGGGATAGACATCGCTTCGTACTAGCTGATTCAAACAACACTGACTTGCAGCAAACCCCAGCAGCTCCGGAGGCACAGTTTGGGGACTCGACTCCTGGTCAAAAGCTAGTTTCTTTGGGTAGTGCTAAATGCGTCCTTTTGCTTCCTTGCCATTGCTCCCACAACAAGAAGTGTAAGCTCACATCAGCCCCTCTTCTGCAGAGCACTTACAAGGAAGAATTATCTTCTTAGGAGGAATTTCTCTCCTGAAAGGGTTGGCAGGCACTGGAACAGCCTGCCCAGGGAGGGGATTGAGTCCCCATCCCTGGAGGTGTAGAAGAGAAGGGTAGAGGTTGCATTGGAAGATATGGTTTAGTGGTGCTGATAGGGCTAGGAAAAGATTGCACGTGATGATCTTGAAGGTCTCTTCTAGTTGAAACTGCACATTGCTAGCTCATAGTTATCCTGCTATCCACTAGGACCCCAGGTTCCTTTCTGCTCTCCAACAGGTCAGTCCTCAACCTATACTGGTACCTGCTCAGTGGCATCTAGTGATAGGACAAGGGGCAATGGGTGTCAGCTGGAACATAGGAGGCTCCATAAAAATACCAGAAGGAACTTCTTCCCAGTGAGGGTGACAGAGCACTGGAAGGGGCTGCCCAGGGTGGGTTATGGAGTCTCCTTCTCTGGAGACGTTTAAAACCAGCCTGGATACGTTCCTGTGCCAGGTGGTCCTGCTGTGGCAGGGGGATTGGACTAGATGGATCTTTTGAGGTCCCTTCCAATTCTTAATATTCTGTGACAGCACATACATGCACCAAGATAAGCTACAGTGGCCAAAGGGGCTAGTGAGCCCAGCTGTGCTGCACTTAACGACCAAGTGAGGAAAAAAGGCTCCTTGGAAAATTTCTGGTGTGAAAACACAGGGTATCAGTATTTGTTGTTTTCCCTGCTACTTCATTCCTGGCAATTAAAGTTATCTTAGAAATTAATTCAAATTTCACAGTAAACTTCCTACTTAAAGTTACTCAACAGTCACTAAGTGCTTACGGTATGAAGTAATACAGCTGGCCCAGGACTAAATGGCACAGACACTTCTACATTACTATTCTTCTAATAGAAGTTTGTCTGGTTTTAGAGTCTTAGAGGAACTACAAACATTGGCTGAAACTTTTCGGAGAAGCAGGCAAAAGTGAGTGAGATGGAAAAGGTAAAATAAAAGGAAAGGCTTACAACAAATGCAGATTCGTTTTCACTGGAGGCATAACCTTATACACACACTGCGGTGCCCATGTAGCCCAACGGGTAACAGATAACTAGCTACCGCTGTTTCCAAACATTTAAAACACGTTATTCTTCCAGAAAGAGAGCTGCAGACTAAGTCCCCACTCCCCCTCACCCCTGGTTACTTTGCACTTGTAAAGCTGCGTAACTGGTTACCATCCTGGAGACGTTCACCACAGGATTAACGATGGCTAGGAGCCATTCGCTCGTTCCAGCTCTAAAACCGCAGCTTCGATCCCACAGCTGGCCATCTGCCACCACTCCAGGCCTCGGAGAGGAGCACAGCTCCAAACACTGAGAAAAGCATCTTTCGGGAACATTCTCCTTCCCCGTCCTCTGCTCTGCGGCACCTTCAGCCTCCTTGGGGAATGTGTTTATCTCACCACCAGTTTGGCACTCAGCTCCAGAAAGCTGCAGGCACCCCAAGCAGTGACTTTCAATTATTTAAGTTTGGGAATCCTCCAGAATTGCTTTCCATAAGCTGCCGGGAAATGCTGCTTGGCCAATGACTTGCACTATGGCTCAGACTCAAAAGCCCTGCACAGACTACAGAAAGCACTAATGGAAAAGACTGGCTTAAAATAGTAACATCCTCCCCACCACACACACAGCATCACGAACCCGAACTGCCATAGTCTGGCAAATGAAACGGGAAGAAAACTTCTATTTTCTGCCAGCAAAAGAGTCAATAACTTTAGCTGGATATTAAAGAAACTACAGGAATTTAAGAGCAAAATCAACCAGTCTCAAACTCCTTAAATGCACGTTTCCATACACAGCATCCTTCTGCACTCTTCTCCAGACATTGCTGAGTTTCTGAAGTTTCCAAGTGTGCTGTGGGTCCTTCTCTAGATCCCCATGTGTCCGACCTTGGGGTGCCATTATGTAGTGGGTCCATCTCGGATCCCATCCTTCCCACATGGGAATCATTAATGTCAAGAGACACAGACTATATTTTAACCAATAGCTCCTAGCTGAAATGTCAGATGCAAAGGGGGGTTTAACAAAACCACTAATGCATCTGCAGGCAGTGAAACAAGTGACTCAGTTTGGGAAAAAAGGCACTAAGGCACTATTCATTCCCACCCCCTCCACCAGTAAACACACAGATACAGATACAGATACAGACACAGACACATGGAGTTTCATCACACTGCTCCTACACTGAACTGAGATAAAATGTCCCTAAGGTCCATTGTAGACAGTTCTTGTCTCTGAAACAACTGCAGCAGTCATCCGACCTCCAAAATCTCAGCATCCGCAGATGCTTTAAGAGTCAGTCTCGATCTTCGTAAACCTCCAAAGTTCAGAAACTCTAACAGCCTCTCTGAGCAAACAAGCTCATAAACTAGTGAACTGTGACAGTTCCTCTCACCATCAATCTTCCTCAGAAGCAACAAACATTTTTGGTGAGCAGCAGCAACGCAGCTCCAAACAGACACCAAGACAGAGAAGAAGAAAAAGGCAGATGTCACGGGGTGGGAAAAGAGATTGACATTTCTCTGAAATAGCATTTACAACTTTGGAGTCGGAGTGTTTAGATCATAGACGTAGAAATTAGTTATCTAATGGGGAAGGCAACTCCAGACCAATTGCCACATAGAATAGCTTTGGCTGGAAGAGACCTTCAAGACTGTCAAGTCCAACCCTTTCCTAGATCTATCAGCACCACTAAACTCTGTCCCCCAGTGCAACACCTACCCTTCTCTTCAACACCTCCAGGGATGGGGACTCAAACCCCTCCCTGGGGAGCTGTTTCAGTTTCTGACAGCCCTTACAGTAAAGAAATTCCTCCTGACATCCAACCTGAACCTCCCCTGGTGCAGCTTAAGGCCATTTCCCTTCATCCTATCACTGGAGAGCAGACCAACCCCTGCCTCTCTACATCCTCCTTTCAAGTAGTTGTAGAGAGCAAGATCTCCCCTCCATCTCCTCTTCTCCAGGTGCATACACTTAGTAACCTGGTACTGCTCCCCATGACGGGGCTTGTTCACCACAGCGTCTGTTATTGGGAGCACAGTGTGTACTGGAGTCAAGTGTTCACAGCCAAAATGCTACTCAGGACTACCCCAGCACAGAAAGAGCACTTCCAGCAGAACAGGAGAGCAATCCCCAGACTGCCTGAGCACCAAGGTGAACTGCCACTACAATTCACTCGCCTAACAGCGGCTATCCGTTCCACGCGTTTGGCAAAACAGGACATTCCAAACTACAGCCAGCTAACCGCAGCTGTTCCGAGTACCGTGGGCTACACACTTCCCTGTGTTCGTGAAAACACACCCCGCAAACCTGAGTGAAACCCCTCACGGGTGGGGGCCAGCGTCCTGCTCATTTAAGCTTCAAGGAAACCACCTCTCTGACCCAAGGCTGCAACAAGGAAGCCGCAGACGGCAAAAGACTAATTAATTCAGGTTTTTCATTAACTATTTTTAAACTTCAGATCTAGGTGAATTAAAGATAAAGTAAGTTTACTCCCTAGAAGTAGCATTGAAGTCAAACTGAGTCAGGGCCCCCAGAGATAATGGCAATGATGTCTTCAGATAACCTTTAAAAACTCAACTTTAGAGTGAGAAACCTGTGAAATGCTGAGATTTAATTAGTGCTGGCAGGCCTGGACATGTCTGATTTCAATCATCACAGCAACTATGGGAGGTTTTAAGGTTGGATGGCAGGGAGAGGAGATGGCATAGCAAGGGCAAAGGAGGAAAGGAAGCAGCTTGTTTCTCAGCGCCAGCACAGTAATCTCTAACTTCTCGGTTCTGCAGCTAACTTTGATTAAAAAAGGAAAATAGACTTGACTCAGTGACAACACTCAAAGTGTCTGTACAAACAAACTGAAAGCTAATGTAATCATCTTCCAGTTCCCTCCCTCAGACAGCACTGAGTGAATGAGCTACATCTTCCTGAGCAAAACTTCAGGAGTGAACACAGGGTTTGTGTTCTCAGCTCCTTCCTCTGTGATCAGGAGCAGATCTGCTCCTTTTGTTACTGTCATCTGTGACCAAGAAGTTGGAGAGTCTATATCCCACTTGTTCAAAAAGAATGAGTTCTGTGACATATTACAGGCACCTTTACAATCCAGCTGAAGACTTTGGAGCAAGCAGGGTTTAATTTCAGCTGCAGCTATCCAAAAGGAAACGACATCTGTCAGGTAATACCTGACCCAGTCCCAAGTTTCACCTATTTTTAACAGCCTTGGGTTTGGCCACCACATTCAAACATTGATTATGGCACCAATACAGCAAACAGCAATGTGTACTGTTATCTTTATCACTCATGCTTGACTTTGTTCTTGTGGGCGAAGAATGAAGGTCAGAGCAATCTCAGTCCTCTCCTTAAGCAGAGCTCCTCACTAAACATATCCTGCATGAGTTTACTTACAAGTTGTAAGCCCATCACAGTACCACAGTGTACATTAGGGGTTGGAAGAGACCTTGAAAGATCATCTAGTCCAATCCCCCTGCCACAGCAGGACCACACAGACCAAGATGCACAGGAAGACATCCAGGTGGGTTTTAAACATCTCCAGAGAAGGAGACTCCATAACCCCCCCCCGGGCAGCCCCTTCCAGTGCTCTGTCACCCTCACTGGGAAGAAGTTCCTTCTGGTATTTTTATGGAGCCTCCTATGTTCCAGCTTACACCCAGTGCCCCTTGTCCTACCATTGGATGACACTGAGCAGAGCCTGGCTCCATCCGCCTGTAAGTGCAGTCGTTACTGCTTTCCATCAGGCTAACACAAAGAGAAGCTCTTCAACTTTATAAATAAAAAAAAGGCAAGTCCTGCATTTTAAACCTCTACGAGACTTTCTGTTTTCTTCCAGTCAAGCACCTATCTACCACTGCCTGCTTTGTACAACCTTGAGGAGTGGAAACAAACAGAAACCGCAGTCAATGATGTCTTTGTAACTCTAGCTTAAGAACTAGACTCAGACTAATGACAGTAACATAAAATAAACCATAGTCCCTGACTTCCTCACCGTTTTTCTTTGCCAAAAGCAATTAAGGGTCCTGCACCTTTGGGGAGGGCTGAGGAAGGGAGGGAATGCTTGATGAGGTTATGACCCTGTCCCTGATAAAAAACAAAGCTCCCTTACTCTATTCCACAAGAGATACCAAAGGCTATTACACTTCTGATTCCCCTGGAATCGATTCATTCTTCTGAAGCCTGACACAGCAAGATCAGCACTGCGTTCAGACCTGTGCGTTGTTGCAGGCTTCAAAAGAAAGTTCCCTCAAAA
The DNA here is from genome assembly GCA_028565055.1 of Phoeniculus purpureus. Taxonomy (NCBI): domain Eukaryota; kingdom Metazoa; phylum Chordata; class Aves; order Bucerotiformes; family Phoeniculidae; genus Phoeniculus; species Phoeniculus purpureus. The sequence goes on from JAOXOE010000506.1 coordinate 27,311,265, forward strand.
CTCCAAGCAAGTATTTTGGTGGACTTCCCACTCAGATGTGAAGAAGTCAACCCTTAATTCTGAGTGACACACCTGGGGGCAGGCATATTCTGCATCACCGTTACATGTTCAACTCACAGAAGCAAAACCACATGCACAAGCAGTTGCTTCTACCGCGTCTATTGTCAGCTGAAGCCTGGTTCATAGTTTTGCATCTGTGACCATGGTCATGACACTTGCCTGAGGGTCCACTCCTACCAGCTCCCTTAAAGATCAGAAAGCGTCTTTCAATACAGTTTTATATAGAACCCTTCCTTCAGATCCTGAATACACAGAGTGTTAGAGAAAAAACACAGGCAGTTCTCTTCCACTGCACAAAAGGAGGAGAGGCTGAGGGAGCTGGGGTTCTTTAGCCTGGAGGAGACTCAGGGGGAACCTCTTCCCTCTCTACAACTACCTGAGGGGAGGTTGTAGTCAGGTGGGGGTCAGGCTCTTCTCCCAAGCAACTAGCACAGGATGAGAGGCCACAGCCTGAAGCTGCCAGGGCAGGGTTAGGTTGGATGTTAGGAACCCCTTTCTCACAGAAAGGCTCATCAGATCCCAGAATGGACTTCCCAGAGCAGTGGTGGAGTCCCCATCCTTGGAGGTGTTTAAGGACAAACTGGATGTGGCACTTAGTGCCCTGGTCTAGCTGATGTGGTGATGGTAGGGCATGGGCTGGGCTGGATGAGCTCAGAGATCTTTTCCAGACCAAATGATTCAGTGATTCCGTCTTAGTCCAGCCCAGTTTTGTTCATTACACATTCAGGGCAATATTGCTGCTGCACTACGTTGGGTAAGAGAACCAAAACAGAATCAGAGAACATCAAGGGCTGGAAGGGACCTCAAAAGATCACCTAGTCCAACCCCCCTGCCACAGCAGGATCCCTTACATCAAGTCACACAGGAACAAGTTGAGGTGGGCTTTAAACATCTCCAGAGAAGGAAATTCCGCAGCCCCTTCCAGTGCTCTGTCACCCTCACTGGGAAGAAGTTCCCTCTTATATTTATGTGGAATCTCAATGTTCCAGTCTACACCCACTGCCCCTTGTCCTACCATTGGGTGCCACTGAGCAGAGCCTGGCTCCATCCTCCTGACACTCGCCCGTTCCATATTTATAAACAGTAATGAGGTCACCCGTCAGTCTCCTTTTCTCCAAGCTCAAGAGACGCAGCTCCCTCAGCCTTTCCTCATCAGGGAGATGCTCCACTCCTTCCATCATCTTTATGGCTCTGCGCTGGACTCACTCCAGCAGTTCTATGTCCTTCTTGAACTGAGGGGCCCAGAACTGGACACAAACCAAATCAGAATCAATTTTCTTCTTGCTGGCAAGACAGACACCAACATCTAATTTGAAACAGCAGACTACCTGGGTTGTTGGGGAAAAGAAAATAAAAGACTAGGAAGGCAGCTTTTTAAGGTGTGATGCCCACATTAGTAAACGAGGCTTCATTTACCAGACAAGGCAGAGCTAAGTCAAAATGATGGTTTCTTTAATTCTGGCTGATCCAACTTCCTTTCACCACCATATATAAACAAATCACAGAAGGAGAACAAGAAGTATGGCCCAAGTTACTGCTTTCTTCTCTTCAATACTGAGAGAAAACCTTCACGGTATGGAAGAGAAGAAAGCAGTAACTTCAACCATACTTCTTGTTCTCCTTCTACGATGAGATACTGTCAAGCTAGCAGTTGTCAGTGCAATCATACACTGTTATACAACCAGAAACCTGAGAAATGGAATACAATGCTTTCACAGATTTTCTTTTCAACCACCTCTATCAGGATTCTCTAGGATTACCTTTAATCCTGTAATCAGAAAGAGCATTTTACAATGGGGCTAAGAATTTACCAAAACCAAACTAAAACGATACCTTTTTATACCGAGGGAGCGAAGTCAAGTTGGTTCCATCATCGTAAAATGGAAATAGGCTACTGTTTTGTTCCTGCTGAATTGGAGAATACCCTGTGATCTCAGCTTGCTTTAGAGGGAAAAAAATCTACCTGCCCACTAGGATTTCACACTGAGATTGCTATCGCAAATTAGCTGCTGTGGTTTAACAATTCCTTTCTTTTGAGCACTGAAAACACAGCCTTGGACGCTTGATTAGCAGACCCAGCCTTCACATGCACAAGCACAAGAAAAGATCTCTTTGTGAAACAGCACAACAAAAGGCAACAAACCGTATCACAGGAATAAGCACACCGCTGGCGCTCTCCTCGGGGTTAATCCCAGGCACCCAACCTGCCAGCGGTGAGGAGAAACTCGTATTCACGGGTATTATTAATTTGCTTCCCTGTAAGCTCACTGTTCACCTGTCAGTCTGCTCACTTCCCATTTATACTGGGAGAGGTTACAGAAAAGGCATTTCAAGGGAAATTCCAAAGCTCAACATAAATAAAGGATTACTTGCTGGATACTGCTTTAAAGATAAGGAGGCACGGACCAGCAGCAAAGGCACCTGAGCTAATTAAGCCCTTCTAACCGCAGAATATTTACTCTGTACAAAAACCAGCTTCAAAATGCTTTCAATGCCCCTGCTAGCAACAGAGCAGCCAACAAAAGTACTACCTGTTTGCACAAAGGAGAGTAAAAATGGAATGACAAAGAAAAAACTCGTCTGGGTTTGAAACCCAAGCTTGTTTGATTCCAGCATTAAGTTACCTGGTTCTGAGGGATGAAGCAGCCAAGCGGAACACGCTTGAGTAAGCAAAAAAAAAAACCAGCCCCACTTTTAAATGGGATTATACCAACCACTGAGCAAATATCACTGAAAAAATGAAAGTCCACCAAGAATACACCGTAAAAACAGAGCTCCTGGAGCTGCACTTCAGACAGAGCACAGATGGAGAATCACAGAGTCACTCTGGTTGGAAAAGACCCCTGGGATCATCCAGTCCAACCATCTACCCTACCTTACACATTCACCCCTAAACCACATTCCTCAACACCTCATCCTGACCATCTTTAAACACATCCAGGGATGGCAACTCAACCACCTCCCTGGGAAGCCCATTCCAGTGCCTGACCACCCTTGCTGTGAAAAAAAAATTTCCTAATATCTAGTCTAAACCTCCCCTGTTGTAACTTGAACCCATTCCCTCTTGTTCTATCACAATTGCTTGTGAGAAGAGACCAGCACCAACCTCTCCACAACGTCCTTTCAGGTAGTTGTCGAGAGTGATGCGGTCTCCTCTCAGCCTCCTCTTCTTCAAACTAAAGAGCCCCAGCTCTCTCAGTCTTTCCTTATAAGATTTGTTTTCCAGGCCTTTCACCAGCTTCATTGCCCTCCTCTGCACCTGCTCCAGCACCTCCACATCTCTCTGGTATTGAGGTGCCCAAAACTGGACACTACACTCAAGATATGGCTGAATACAGGGGGACAATAACCGCCCCGCTCCTGCTGGCCATTCAGTGCTAAACAAGAAACCTGCCTGGACGAACAAACTGGGTGCTCGTAGAGGTTCTGTTCCATTACCAAAACCCCAGTTTTAGGCAGCACTGCTGTGTTCACAGCCTGTTCCCCACTGCCAAGTCAGACTGAGTAACATGTAAAAGATGAAGATTAAGATAACTCTTTAAGCCAATGCTGTTATCAATCACACCAGTATTTTGTCCTCATGGCATGTTATCAAATAAGAGAGAACCAGAATGTGTAGATTGCCGATTTTTTAAGTAATGTTATGTACATATTTTATTGCCAGTATATGCACAATGGTAAGCATAGAACTATAAATACACAATGGAATTAAACAGTAGAAAACAACAAGGATGTTACACGTAACGAAGGAAAGAAAGAGGCGATACTATTTCCTCGATGTAGCTGCTAGAAAGGGCTAGTGGCAAGTTATGACGGTCTTGGTTTTAAGTCTTTACACATATTTCTACATCTTTTCCTCCAAATAAATCTATGCAACAGCATCGCTCCTTTAACAACCACATCTTAGCTCTTTCTGCTGTGCTCACTTCGAACTGAAGTGAAAAACAAACCTTCCTTGTAACTACAAGCATCTGACTTTTCGTTTTGAGTCAATTTTGCTTTTCAGGGTTCCAGGCAAGTAAAGTGTTTAAGGAGTTTCTGATGATATTTGGCTGCAATGTTGAAAAAAATAGAGTTTTGAAATCACATTAAGTGATAATTTGACAAAGAAAAAGGAAAAATGAAACAACAACAACAAAAATATTTTCTGTGGATAATTCTTCCACCGGGTGCTATATGCAGCAGCTCAGTCAAAAATTAGTCACCCTGAAGAGGTAGAGAGAATTTTAGCCTAGCATAGATCATCGTCCTTGGCACCGCTATTTTCTCTCTTATCAGGATACACTTCCTACAACTAGACGACACCACAAAAGGAAAAAAAAACACCTCTGGGTAAACAAAAGTTCCACCATTCCCGAGAACTTTTTCATTCCAATTCTCAGTTCATCAGCTTGCTGCTTACATCCAAAAAAACAAAACAAAAAAAAACCCAAAAAAGACAACATTAAGGGACACATTTACTTGATCTCTGCTCTCTTTCCATTATCAAGTTCATAAATACAAAGAACCATTATTCACAATAAACTAACTTCTGTTTCTTTAAATGGAAAAAACAAACCCTGGAGACATTTCCACACCTTAATCCAGATGGGTCTTGAGGATGCTATTCAAGAAAACCATGCAAATAATTTGGTACAGCTCTCCCCACCTCATCCAAAATATATATAACTTTTCTGAAAATTAAAAGGTGTCGAGATCCATAGCATTTTGTGACTTACTCTCCCTCCCACCCCCATCTCAGTTCAATGCAGAAAATCTCGGTGCTTTTAAGAAGGTAACGAATAAATCACTGGTTGGTTATTTTTTTTCTGCACTGTTGTCATAAAATCCCATGTGAGTTAACGATACAAGACTACTTGTTCCAGCAATTAGGTTGAGAGGAAACATTCTAGTGATAAAGATAAATACATACTGAGCATGCTTGGGCAGAGCACTCCATTCTGAAGCATCCTGCTTGAAGAACGAAAGGTGACAAGAATGGTTCAGGTCCATCAAGTGACCATTTAACTCTGCTGCTAAAGAGCAGACTGCCAGGCTTCTATCACCAGGTCAGCACTGCTACCCTGAAAGGGCTGTCCTTCCACCTTTCAGAGGTACTGGCTGTCCCAGCCCTCTGCTGCACACACTAAATTCTTATTTATGCAACAAACATACAACCAATGAACAATATCATCACTTGCACAGAACTGGATTGATCCAGCTTTTTTCTTTTTTTTTTTCTAGGCATATTTCTCAATCTCCAGAATATCCTGAACGAGCTGTAAAGAGGATGATGAACCACCAAGCACAGTGAACAAGTCTCACTGCAGTTCAGACTAGTTTAACCTTGTTTCACATCACTTCTTGTTTCTAGTGAAGGACATGATACTCAGAAACAGAACAGCAATTAAAAAAAGTTATCTGCAGCTGAATAAAAGCAACAGAACTTAGATTTAACTTCTGAAGCTCAAAGCATACCTTTTGAATTAGCATTAAAAAACTCCTTTAATACAGTAACACTGGCAGAAGTTAATGGGAAGACACAGAGGATTGTGAACAGGATAACTGATGGATTAGATTTAGATTTTATTCTGCTTCAATCAACTGTTGTTAATACTGGGGTTTTTTTTCCTTGGATTTGGAGTAATTCTACTGCAACAGTCACATGCAGGCTGAGGACAGCCACTGGTTAAAGAAACAAAATAAAATAAAAACAACAAAAAAACAACAACAGAAGGGGGAAAAAACCCAAGAAGAAGTTCCAAAAGTTGTACGTAAGCTTTTTCCTTTCACCGGAGAGGGCTTTGCCCTTGCTTTGTATTTAAGGAGACCTGGTTAACTCTTGTCAGCTCCATTAGCTTTGTCCAGACATATCTGCTGCCGTATCCCCTGGTACAGAGCCTGTTTGTGCACGTTTGATGTAAAGGTTCAATAATTTCATCTGCAGATTTAAGCCAGAAATTCACTGTGGTTAGTGCTTGCAAACTGTACAGACTACAGGAATGGTAGGACAAAGGAGACATTAAACCATCTTCTGGTACCCACAGGTAACACATCAAACAGCAAAATTTGTCACAAGGAACCTGCTCAAGTTTCTGTAAGGACATGAAGATGAGAATGAGCTAAGACAGATTAAGGTAGATGGACTGTTCTCCTCAAGTTCGAATGCTGTTCTAAATAAACCAGATTTTTTTTCAGGTTACCGTTGAGGTTTTACACCTCTAGTTAAAAGTTGATGTTGGTACTTACTAAATCTTCCAATACTGTCTAGGATCCAACACGAGCATCAGAGTATTTTTAAGGTATAACTGCCTTAACTCAGAGATACACAAATTTAATGATGCTGTTTTATTCCTGAGGACAAAGAGTTTCACAATTCACATGGAAAAAACTGTATGAGGGAGACATCAGTTAAATCATAAATACCCTAAACTGAAAAGGACCACACAGGCTCACTGTTATTACTTCAAATCAGAGGTACTGAAAGAACTGATGAAAGTAAAGTAACAAGGAGGGAAAATAGGTGAAACTGCTGTACGTGATAACTACATATTGTATTTGTTGTCTTCTAATCAGATCTTGCACGGGTTTTTCCTAGACATGCAATTATGAGCCCAGATTTTCTATAAATGGCATCTTTTACTTACTTTACTGCCAGTGAGTTGACTGAGATGTGGTTTTAGTTCATCACCAATTACTGCATGAATGGCTACAAGGCAGAAAACACATGCCTTACGAACACTGCTCTCTGAATTGTCATAACCCTGGAAAGCAATAAAATTAACATTAATACCGTATCAGTTAATGATTAAAAGCCTCAGAGAGCAATTATTTACTACAATAAATACATTGAAGCCTATGGTAAATTAATGCTGGTGTAGCCCAATGAAGCATTCCAACAAAACAACCAACACGCAAACACAGCACAGGCTGCTCATTAATCACTTTCCAGATGGAAATTAAAATCCCATACACCCTGTTCAGAAATTCCACTCAAAACAGCTGCTGTCAGGCAACAGAGGAGGACATAAGAGAAACTGCTCTGGATATATTTACTTACAGCAGAAGACTGCCCAAAGCTCACTTGCTCCAAAGTTGCAGTAAAAGATCCTTTTGTTAACTCCCATTCTGTTCCTTAATGATTTTTGTTTCTTTTTGCCACTTTGCCAGTAACCCCACTGTGGTCCTAACCACAGCTATAATTCCACTACCTGCCAATCTAAGAGTTTATTCCCATTGCCTGAGTTATTTTGAGTGAAAGCAGCCATCAGCTGTCAGACAAAATCCGTCATGACAGCCAAGTGGCTTTTGAAAAGGTTTCTGCAATCCTTATACAGTAATTTTTGCCGCCCTTTCTTCTCTCCTTACCTGTATTAGACCTGGCACAATCTCTGGTAACAGCTGAGTAAGGGTTTCTTTAGATACTCTTTCTATGACTTTTGTCTGCATTTTGATCGCAGCCAGATTAATGGGGTAATCTGCAGTTTGGATTATTGGACAAAGAACTTTGATGCACTGATCTGGGCTAATGGATGTGGCCAGCATGGAAGCAGCTTCTTCAGCAGATCTCACCACCTATTTGAAGTAGAAATACAAGACTTGTAAACAAAGAGCACTTTGAAAATCTGTTTTCAATGACATGCCTGTATTGCTACTTCTGGAGGTCAGGCTAGCTGGCTTTCCTCCCCTAAGTCTGAAAGAAACAATGACAACAGAGTACTTCAAGACTGAAGAATATGCAGGATGAGCAGGAGAGAAAAGGCACAATGAGAGAGAAGGAACGATGTGGGCAAGACCTTGTAATACATACTCAGTACTCCCTGAGTAATAAACATGGATCCTTTCCATAACATCAGTGACACTGATGTGAGCTGTTTAACACTTCATGATTCAACCAAAATCCCACAGTGAGATCTGACTAATTTCTCAAACGCTTTTTGGACAGCTCTTTCACTTTGTAATGATTTGTAACTAAGCAAACACAGTAACTGATTACTAACCTCCTTATGAGGATCCTTATGTGCTTCTAATGTCTTCATGATGGTGAGCTCTGCGTAATTCTTAAACCTTGCCGGCTGGTTTCTTAGAATTTCCCTTAGGACTTTCAAGGCCAAAGCTCTAATTGCATGCTGAGGATTTAACAAGAAGATAAATGAGCTGTGTACCTTTAAACAGACGCATGTTTTAATTGCTGTTCAGCACCGAGAGACGTCTTTGACAATGGAAAAATATCAGATGATGCTTTATGCCTATATACAGTATGATCCCAGTGGTTACAGAAACAAAAAAGCTGAGTCTTCAGTTTCTCACTCTTCTTGATCTCTTTTTGCACATAATTCAATTGGCATATGATGAACACACTGGTAGCCTGAGTTCTCTGTGTTACCCAGAAGTTGCAAACAATTTTGTTCTTCACAAACATTGATGAAACCTTCAGCATGACATTGTGCAATTACTTCTGAAGTACTTTTTCAATTACATTGTGGGAATCAACAAATACGGTTATTTGAGAAGGTGTCAGTGCTGCCCTTTCCACCATCGAGGCATTCAGGTTTTGTGACATTTTTGCACTTCCCCAGTGTTCCGTATTTCAAGACTATCTGAAATTTGTGCCCTACACACAACCCACACAAATGATACTGAAAGTAAATCATGTGCTTTGTTAACATTCTGAACCAGATTAATCTGAATTTACCTCTCTATCTCCAAGTGTTTCGAGCAGCAGCAGTAGTATTGTTTTGAAGTGCTCATCCCACACACCAATAGCCTCCTCCTGAGTTAACTTCATGAGCTCATACAGGGCAGCCTTCCTTTCCTCAACTCTCTCATTGTGGTTTGATAACTCTTTCAGTAACTCTGCAACCAGATCAGAATGGTCCATGGTCGGCTCTGTCAAAAGAGGAATACAGAAACACAGCTCTGCATGACTGCACATCAAAACTAGTGGCTGCTAAGCTGGCTTTCTAGCCTGCTTTTAGGCATCTGCCCCCATCTCTGTCTGAAATAATTACAGTGTGGGTACCGTTGATATTGGTGTGATCAACACTGCTGATTAAGTTGACAATCAAAAAAAAATCCAACAATGAAAACTGAATAGTAAGTTGTGGTCTTTATTCCATCTTCAAGAGCCATTTAAAGCCTTTAAGAAAAGCATATTGAGACTTTTAGATAAGCGAACACACAATTCGTTTCCTCTCTTGGGGAATGCAATGTGGAAGCATAATCGGCCAAACTACCCACGCCAGTTTCAGTACAGCCATTCTGACTGTGAAAATACCTGAAGTGGTAACTTGAACATACAGAGTGAAGGGGTGAAGGGAGAAGGTAGCAGCTGGACAATAAAGGAAGGAAAAAAGTTCTGTTAATTGAAGAAACAGCAGAATTCCTGAAATATGTGAAGACAACCAAGACGGATGCACCTTCATAGCCTGTATCTTCCGTTCCCTCACTTAGCACTGAGTGTTGCGTTCCCAAACATTCTCCAGATAAGAATGAAGAAGCACAGAAGTCAGCTTTCAAGAGCACTCTCACCATTTTTTTCAGATGAAACACAAAACACAAATGACACGGAGATCACTTCTAAAATCTGCAGAGAACATCCATTCAAGAGCAGTTGCAAACATACTGGAAAACAATATAAAAGATGAGGCTTCCGCCTGCTGCTCCAGTCAGGACTAAACCAACACTGGATGTGGATGCCTGTCACTAGTCTTCATCAAAGCCGCAACATGCTGGTGCAGCACGGACTGCACTTGGTTTAATAACGATATCCAGAAGTATGTTGCCAGAAGGCATTAAGAGGCTTATCCTGTGCAAAGCAGGATCCTGGTAATACAGAATCCTGAACATCAGCTGGCTCTGTCCACAGATGGCAACAAGTATTTAATTATTGATATCTTTATGACACGATGTCCCCTTAGTTTTTTTCAAAGATAATAATTTGCCATATGCTTCTTCACTAAACAGGAAACAAATGCAGCATACTTGGATTTGTTTTTAAATTCATGAAAACTTAAAGCCAACTCAAAGAATGTCAGAAAACAGCTTTTTCCCTCCCAGTTTCTATAAAACATCTTTACTGGATGACAGAAGCCAAAGGGTTGGAAGGAGAAATGCTCATTTGCTCCTCACTGTTAAGAAATTCATTTACTTAAAACCAGATTGTGATCTGTAACTGAGCATGAAATATCAGCAAAGAATCCCAGGTTATAAAAAAGCCCCCACCTATTACTTTTTAAAACAGTGATTTGAGTAATACATTGGCACCACCCCAAGACATACTTATTATTGTAGAACTACTGTATTAACATATAGTCATTATACTTGTTAATATTAAAAATAAGCTCTAGAAGCCTGAAGAACAAGAGCCCAGATTCCTATATTTACATGGGCAAAATAAAACTGGATCAAACCAGTTAGGGAATTAGGTGAAAGATCAAGCATTTTGTCAGCAATATATTTATAGTTAAAACATTTCATTGGCGTTTTTCTATTGACTAAACATTTAAAAAAAAAAAAACCACAATAACAACAACCAAACAGCTTTTCATACAATCACAGAATGGCCAGGGTTGGAAGGGATCTTAAAGATCATCTAGTTCCAACCCCCCTGCAAAGACAAGGACACTTTGACTAGATCAGGTTCCTCAGCGCCCCATCCAACCTGGCTTTCAATACTTCCAGAGATGGGGCAGCCACAACTTCCTTGGGCAACCTGTTCCAGCATCTCACCACTCTCACAAGAAAGAATTGTTTCCTAATGTCCAACCTAAATCTCCCTTCTTGAAGCTTGTAATCATTTCCCCTTGTCCTCTTGCTTCTTTTACTCGGAAGGTGTTTTATTTCTTTGCTGTGAATATTCCCCCCCACACACACACACACACTATAAAGCAATTTAATAAGTAAGCTTATATGAAAGTTATAGATTTATGTTGACAATACTCCTACAGGATGTAGTTACCGGTTCAAAATAAAATTCAGCATTTATCAAAAATACCAAATACAAATGTCACTCAAGAGGATTAATAAAAAATAAACTAACTGGAAAACTAGTATTTTCACAAAGCTCTCAAAGATGCAGCACTGGTGACACAAATATTGCCAATAATCAATTGAGAAGCTGAACAGAACAGAGATTCTAACACAGACCACACGCCAAAGCTTACCATCAGGAAACTGCTCTGCATCATCATCAAACATGGCTTCTTTCAAAGCAGATTTATTAAATGAGCTGATGCCATCAGAATAATTGTAGGGGTTATAATCTCGCGATCGTGGTGAAGAATGGGGAGGCATTGTGTTGAGCAACGATGTTTTGTTGTCGAGAGCCGTTCGGCCTGTGTCGCTCCCACCGCTCCCTGCTCGTAGATCTACGATTCCAGAAGCGCTGCAAATCTGCAGGAAAGGAAACGTCCTATCAAATACGCACTTCAGTGCTCCAATTAACGACATTACTAATTCATCTATGTAGAAAAAAAATCAGAGCTGACTTTTACAAGTTTACAAACTTCAAACTAGCCTTTAAATAAGAATTGCTAGAAGCTGTTCCCTAAACTCTTCCTTCAAAACAAGAAGGAAAGTTTGAACAGTCCAAAATAATTCCTGAGGCAGAAAGAGATGGAAGTATTTTATCTTCCAAGTTTGATTCTGAACTTTGATTAAGACAATATTTTAAGCAGATACGTATTTGGGAAGCACAACAAATCCAAGAGCCAAAGTCCTATTGGAAGAGAGGTTTAAAGCATTGAAAAAGCACTGAAAACCCCACTATTTTTAAAAATAAAACCTTGGGAAAAGCATATCTTGAGGTGAAGACCTCTCAAAAACTGAATTCCACGTTTTTCAGGATTAACTCTTTTTAAATGGTTCACATTTGAAGTCAACAGACAGCTAGTGCTACTTCTAGACAGCACTTACGTTTCCAAAACATGGTTCAGGACTAGGAACTGTCTAAAGCTCTGAAATAGTTAGCAGAAGCATCCCATTTCACAAGTTGTAGCATATCAAGGTACTGAAAAAGAATTTTTACCATGTGTGATACTTCAGTTGCTGGCTTGATTTTAACAGAGGTAAAATACTCACCGAATCGCCCTCATCTTTTTTGGAATCTCGTTTTACAGGCTCGTTCATGTCTTCCTGACTACGAAAACTGAAATTCTGAATGGCTTCAGTGACTCCGCGAAGAGAGCTGTAAATATCTTCAGAATTCATATTTTCTGTGTCGTAATCAAATGCACTGTGGATCACCGAGGAGGACAGAGTCATGAATTACAACGGCTTTATTTTGGCACTCTGTATTTTTAAATAACATCAGCACAGAACTACAGAGACTCAAACAGTGATAAAGTGATCTTTTCTGTGAAAACGCAGAAAGCTGGTTTCTCACATAAGGTTACGGTTCATCTTGTAAGTATCCTGCTGCTGATAGAGAAAGTGCTAAGAGTAACTAGCTAAGTGAAGGGCCACACTGTGTATCAGAATCAGCCTGGAAAAACAAACTTCTTTTACTCTGTTTTTACTCTTAGCATGAAACAAGTGGGATTCTTACACCATTTTGGATATTTTATCAGAAAGACAAAGTAAGGAGGACTGATAAAACTCAACACGTGTCACAGGAAGTTGATTAATAAAAGTGGCATTCCAATGTCCACTTTGCTGGCAACACTGGTACACAACGTTAAAGACCAGGAATGTTTATGAACTACTACTTTCGTAACCTTCAAAATACTAGATCTGGTTCAATGACCCAGGAGATCTATTCTAACATTTGCCAGAGACAGACACCTGTGTTCCTTCTCTTGCTAACCCATGTGCATCCTGATGTGTGCAGCCCTTCCCACCTCAGGCTAGTCATGGCACGTGTCAGAATATTCAGGGCTTTGCACAACATTCTCTCCAGGTTCTCATTATCCAAAACTTGTAACCCCAGTAGTGAAGCCTTACAGGCAGAACTGGAGCAACACTAGCCTGCATTACCTTGGTGACAAAGTATTCTGTGATGTATTGGTTGGGGAAGTGAGAGGACTTGACCAGCTTGCTGGGGAGCGTGGAGTAGGTCTTGTTAGAGGACTTCCCATTGATCCCTGGAAGAGCAGAGGTGAGAAGACGTCATCTTACTATTATACTTTCCAGTGACCAGAAGCATTTGATGAGCTTCTACTTAATTTCTTGGATTGTCTAACCAAGGACTAGTAAATTCTATCAAGTATAACTCAGAAATTAGTGAAGTAAGATAAATTACTCTTCAAAAACACATTAAAACTTAACAATACACTTGGAAGCAACAGATACTTTGAAAGTCTCATTCTTTGCAGGGAATAAAAAAGGCATTCCATAAAGAGGGACGCTACTAGGAGAGACTTCTGCATTGCATCCAAGTTGGTTTCCCTACTTCACCAACCTTCTTCCTCTCACAAATCACTACTGAAAAGGACACCAGTAACTTCTGTAAGATGTGTAAGAGAGGAGTAGATACCTGACCACTGTTGCCTGTATTCCGGAGATGATTATGGAGAAGCTTTGTGGCTCCATCCTGAAATGTTTTTGGTAAAGCACCCAATAGCATTGTAAACTCTGGAGTGTTGAGTTCAAAAAGGGAAATCAGCACTGACTGGGCAGCCTAGAAGAAAAACAAGATTGAATAGAAGAAAAACATTAAGGTTGAATAAAGCTGTTACCGGAGATGAACAAAAAGCAACTCAGGTTGGCTGGTAACCTGCAAGTTCAGGTATTCATAAATCCAAACACACAACAGTGAGCTTACACTTTGCACAATCACTTTAAGAAGCAGCCTTTCAGAAGTGCACTCTGACGCCACTCCATCCCCAGATTTCTACTTAGTAAAAAAAGTAGAACTGAAGAAATCTGTAAAATTGCTGTTAAAGGGTTTGCCAAGTTGAACAGACTGAAAAGCAATAATAGAGTGCACAAGGCAGGAGCAAGCCTACAATTCCTTCTCCTCAATCTGCAAGCAGTAATTACAGATGATCACTCTATTTTGAAAAGTAATGATTTTAGAAACAAACAAACACAAACAAGTGAACAGATACCCTAATTTAGAATGGAGAGTCTTGATTTGTAGTTGTGATGACAGCAATTGATAGTCTTCTTAAATTATCCTACAGCCAAACTGGTCACTTAACCTCCTACCCCTTCCCATTCCCTCTCCTTTATCTTTTTAAAACACAGGCAAACATCGGGAGCAATCACTTAGATGACTAGATGTTCTAAAGATGAGAATTTTAAGTACTGGAGTTTGTAGTCTACTGGACATTACCTCCCATACTCTTCAACATTCTCTTCATTCTACATCATTTTTTACCCATTTTTTTTTAATCAAAACTCAGAGCCCTTCACTGACAAAGCAACAGACTATGTTACAGAATGGTTGGATACCCTCTAGTAAAGGAACACGAACTGCATGACTTAGTACTACTTGTCCAGTTTGAGATAATTACTCGCTGGACAGCATAGCAACTGAACTACACACACGCAAGGAAGGGCTAGAGATTAAGCTTGCCAAAACTGTTTAATAGTTTCTTTGTAGCACAAACCTCCGGATCTAAGTTTAACTGACTATGTCTAGTTTACAGGGCTCACCATCAAGGTCTGCCACACACTGGAGAGAACCAGTGCCTCACACTAGACCAAATGACAGGCAGCTTGCTTAAGCAGCAATATACTTCAAGCAAGTGGTTTAGAAAATTCTTTTAGACATTTATTTCCCCCCTTTTGCTTCCAGAGCAATGAACTGTAGCATTTTTTAATTAAAAGTGGAGAGGCAAAGCAGGAGCACACATATCAGCACACATCTCGGTATTAAGTTTAATGACAAAAATACACGTTACATTGCCACAAACTATCTCTGCACGCTCGTGACCAGCTGTTTGCTTCAACTTTTATTCCCTTCTCCTTTCTGATAAATCTTCCCTATGTGAACACCCTGAATGCCCTCTACAACTGGCCTTCAGTTCAGGACAGGAAAAGGCAAGTGATAATGCCCGGGCCCTCGCACAGTCGCTGGATTTCTTTGTTTGCTTTGCTTTGTGTCAACTTCTGTTGAAAGACCAACTGTACAAGAAATAACAAGGAAAAGAGAAACACTGAAGGCCAGTTGTAGAGGGCATTCAGGAACTACCAAGCCCAAGCTCCAAGCCCATCAATTACTCAGAAATAGATGTGGCTAAAACTTTTAAGGTAAAGATGTCATACTGACTGCTGTAAACTTATTAAAGTAAATAAAAACAGCAGGCTGTGAAGCCTTTCAAGTGAATAAAATACCATCAAAATAACTTTTTGGCCTACTTATTGGCGAAAACTTAAAACATTATTGAAGGCTTTTGGCAGTTAGTTGCCGCTAACATTTGTGGGATAGAAAGAAAAAACAAAATGAGAGAACTTCATATAATTAAGTATTTCCAGATGATTAAATCCACCGGTCATTCTTTCCATGGTTCAGTTACTTATTGACATAAAAATGCTTATTAGAGATATGAAGCATCAGATAAGACAGCTTGCCACGTGGCTTGCCACTAAAACTTGACTGATTTTGAAGATAGTGCTGCTTCAATTCTCCTCCTGTTCTATGGTCTTATGCATGTCACCAGAATGTGGTATTAGGCAAGAAAAGGCTACGGATATAATGTGTTGTTGCTTTCTTGTACTCTTGAAGTTACATAAAAAGCAAAGGACAGAAACTTTATACCCAATATAAATTGTTCCATGGTTTTTATTGTACATTACAAACATTCTGTATGTTTCTTCAGCATGCAGAAAGTGCTAGTGGCTGGTAACACATAGAACTAAAACAACTGAACACAACTTGATAGCTTTCTGTAAGTGGAAATGCTATTTAGAAACCCTTTCCAACAACTGCATCAGCGGTGTTGTCATAGGTTTTCTGTATTCCTGGTGTATCTGCAGGCCTCACAAACATAACAGCTACATGGAAAATGAAGGTTTGCACAGGAACTGCAGCATCCCAAGAACACATTTTGGTACTACCTTATTAAAGCAAACATTTCATTTTGGCAAAAGGTCAACAATTATTTACTACTTCTGTTAATCACAAAGGATTCAGAGCAATCCAGAGCTTGAACCAGGTGAGGTACTGAACTTAGCATTCCTGTTAGGAATATGCTGTATCACAGGGGATGGTTTCTGAAGCACTATTAGAACTGTACAGAAGAGATTTGCTTACCAGATGTGCTTGAAACAATGTTTTCCCTACATTATGAAAGAAAATCTCAACACCACATGAACATACTTGAAAATACATCTCTAGCAGAGAATTTCAAGATGCACTAATCAAAGATTTTCATTTAAATATTTCTGAAGTTTTACGTAGTCACTTCGATACTTTACATAGAACAATCAGGTGTGTTTGCTTAGAAGAATATAGAAATCTCTTTTCTCACGTTAACAAACTTACCTTCCTAACATCTGAGCTTTTTGGTTCTGTGGTCCAGGTGATGATTCGAGACACTGCTAACCTGGTCTCACTTGAATTTACAAAATCTCCTGGATCCATCTGCTGTGCAAGAGTCTCTATGTATTTAAGGATTGCAACTTTGACCTGTAAAGAGAGGTAAGTCAGGTGGACCATAAGAGTACTGTGCTGCAAGAACAAGTGTGCTCACGGAACAGAGTGCTCATTCCCTAAAACCAAGGCTGCATTTTGCCCCCACCTCCAAGTAAACTAAACATCTTTTTAGCACCAATATAAACCGCTACACAAGAAATATATAAATGGATAACAAGTCAATAAAGAAGGTATTTCACAAAAATTAAATTACTGTTAGAAACCTGAGCTTTCAGACTGGTAGCAACTCAAAGACACACAAATGCAGCAGCTCATACTTAACAAAGAGAAACACAAAGTACTCAAGAGTATTGGAAACTAAATAATGGGGATTTCAAAGAATTATTTATAATTAAGAACTTTTTTAAAGTAATAAAATGAAAAAATTAGTGTTTGATGAACCAATAATCAGTTCCTGTAAGCTCCTACCACATAGTTAACACTCAGCATTTTATTATGGAGTAACAGTCAGGACTTAGCCACATGAATCTTCTCATTAAATACTAAAAGGGTAAGGAGTAGAATTTCTACCAAAAGTTTAGAAGGGGTGACATGCACACTTTACACAGAACAGAATCATGGAATAGTTTAAGTTGGAAAAGACCTGTTAAGAATTTCTTTACTTTGAAGATATTTAGGAGACATAGACATGGAGTTACTAGAGGTCAGAAAAGCTGCTTTACTCCCTCGTTATTTGTGCATCATTCTCCTGCTCCACCAACTCATTCCACTCATGATGCAGGATCTGTTTCATACACCCCTGACTGCAGCCTCTGTTTTCTCCAAAACTGCAGCACTGCAAAGCTTTGCATCTATTAGGCCTTTATCTCCCTTAAATATTTATTTCTTCAACTTCTGCTGCCCCAGTGACTTGTCAGGCAACCCATCAATGAAAGTGGTGAACATTTACTTAGGCCATCTTAGGTCTTTTTATTGCCACTAATAATTATGGTGAGGTAAAAATATCTACCAGGATGGAGACACCCATGTCTGCCATAACCAGAAAGAAAAAGGGTTCTGAGGGTACTTTCAAAACCTCATGACTTGTAGTGCAACTGTTCTGAGCAAAGATACTAAGAATTTTGCTTCAGTTGTGAAAACTTGCAAACTATTAAAATCTCAAGACAGACTAAGTGACACACACCTTAGCAAGAGCTGATCCATACAGGTTAATAATAGAAACCTACAGATTAACTATGAAAACCTCATTACTACTTAGTTATCCAAACACAAAGCAACAGCTAAAGTTTCTAGACCACCAAGTGAAACCATTATGACAACATGTTTCACTTTTAACCATTTAAGTACATGTCATTTCACACCTTAAAAACAATTCCTGTTAGGAGCTGTTAACACTTAGAGCATCCAGAGACACTGCTCCCAGTGAAATAATTCTGGAGTGCTGTGTCAGAGAGAGCACTGTATTATTTAGTGTTTAAACTGCTGCTACAGAGTAAATGGCACAGGCTTCTGCAAAGATGGACGCTCTCGGGAGACAGAAGAGCTCTGAGCAAAAGATGAACCGAGAGAGCTTGTGCTAATAAACTTCACAGCAGCAAATCTATTTATGATGTATTTCTGTCACTGTTTCCAATAAGTACATACAGAATCGAGATACAGAAATAGACATCCTAGCACAGTCCTCTTGAACAACTCATTTATCTCCACAAGAGAAGAGATGACCGATTTTTGACTGCAATGAAAGCAGATCCAGGAATTCTTACAATGAATAACTGATGACTGCAGAGTTGTTTAATACTTCCTTTGTGCTTGTCTAAGTTGAAATTATTTTGCTGCACTATAAACACTGAGGCATTTTTCCTGTACAACACAAACAGATGTTTTGTTTAACAACAGCACTTCTGTGAGCTGAAACACAGACCAGGCACCAGTTTAGCATGATTTACTCACAGGAAAAAAATTATTAGACATAAATGGAACTCTGGTGCTTCACAAACATCTTTCACAGATAATGAAATGACAAATTCTGGCACAAAAATATGTGCCACTACCTCATGACATGCTGTGAGGATGTTGCATAGACAGTGCCAGAAGACAAGTAATTTTCCTGAGATTCAAATAAAACTGAAATTTCACTGAATCATTCAGGTTGGTAAGGACCCTAGGGATTTATGAAGTTTCATTTGCTGCAGCAGGATAAGACAAGAAGTATTTCACTTAACAGGAAAAACTTAAGAAGGAGAAAAGAACGTAGATAAGCTGTTTTTCCTCAACTAAGAAAAAGTCCATTTCTTACTGTGCTTTACTGGGAAACAAGAGAATCTCTGCTCTAACTGAATATAAGCAGCCAAACCAAGTGACTTTAAGATAATAATGATTTGATCAACTGCAGCAAAAAACTTTGTCAATAAATCAGTCTTTTCAAAGGAAAGAAGGTTTCAGAAACTTGTAATGAACTCTGGTCATTTGTAATGAACCAGTTCTTCACTGAGGATGAGCCACCAAAGTGATGATTTGAAGTATATTTCAGGAGAAAAGCCATCCTTTGGAAACTGTATGTTCTGCACCTGTAAAAATAAGCTCCATAGATTATAGCCCATGTAGAAATTTCTACTCCTATGTCCATCTCTACATCTGACTGACAGACACATGCTGCTGGCACCTGAAGACTTCGGAATGGTTGCCCTAGGATTATCAACTCATCTGTCAGATATCTGGGTGCACTGAGATTTAGGCAAACCACTCAAGAACACCGATATTAAATAAATACTTCTGCAATTTATGTTCAGTAACTTTAGTGCCTGGGTCCTGCAGTTGCAGTTACCTGATAAAGATGGAAGTAGAGGGAGATACCACTTTCTTCTGAAAAAAGTTACCTTCTCTGAAGCAGTTACAGACTTCACTGTGCTAACAATTTTAAATTATTGCAATACAACTTGAATAAAATGAACTTTTACTCCCAACTACAGAGTTTTCTTCCATGGAGCTAGATTGAAGCGTACACCTTCATTTCAGAAATATCTCTCAAATACTGGCTATTACTGTCTTTCCACAAAGTGTTTCACATTTCTTAATTCCTTCTAGGTCGCATAGAGAATATTATTTAACTCAGCCCCAACTCAGTCTAGCAGGAATTTATGTCTCGTTCCAAATCTACATGTTCAACTTTGAAACACAATGGATAAACGCTTACCAGCCTTACTACTGTCTGGATAAAAGAGTATCTCTACCATTGAATTCACCCTCCTGGGGAGGAAAAACCAAATAAAACAAAACCGAACCAAACCTGTTCCAGGAACTGATTTATTTAAACAAACTAATTTTTACTACCTCATTCGCTGTCTTCAATAAGTGACAGCATCCCTTTTTAACACAGCTCTATGAAGCAACAGTGGTGAATGTATCAGCTGTCTTGAAAACCTTAAAAATGTGACTTTTAAGTTCAATATTAATTGGGAAAAGTCATACTGTTGTGCAGTATCAAACCACATAAAAGTATTCCATGCAGGGCAGAGCAATAAAATGCCAGTTCTCATATGCTTGTTATTTCCCCATTGACATAGCTTTTAAATCTTACTAGGATTTGATGCATTTATCCAAAATTAACTGTCTTTGGAATATAGTACAGAACACATCTTCTTAGTTTTCAGTTACACTGGCAGGACTATGGACTGTTGGCTCTCACATAAAAATGTGTGTAATGATCAAGCTACACACAGCTTTCAGGGAAAACAAGCCTACCACAAAAGGAGCTGATTTTTAATACAGTAACTCAGGTTCATTTTCATATTAAAATCACATTTAGTCAAGACCTATCAGGCTGAACACACACAAAAAAGAATACGAACTAGGAAAACAGTTGGGAAATCACAAACATAAAATTAGAAGAGATGTGATAGAGTGAGTTTGCATAACCAGCTTGATGTTAGGCGGCCACATTTCTGTTGCTCATTTTTACTGTACCATGGTTGTATTAGATCTCTCTTGCAGCAAACACTTTCACGAGAGTGGAACATTTAAAAATTGAACATCTGCATGCTTAAAAGGTTCTCGCAAAGGTTAGTAGCGGCATACGAATGCATTCAAATAAAAAAAAGTATTGGAAAAGCTGTAAGAGTTGGACATTGGGTTAAGAAAAAAAGACAGTAATTCAGACAAAAACCTTTGAGCTCCAAAAAGAGCGAAGCTGGTCCTGCAGTGCTGGCTTGACTGTCTGAAAGTTTACAAAAACAAAATCCACCAATTGAAAACCTTTTTTTAAAAAGTTTTGAAACAACAAAAAAAAAATCATCAACCCAAAATCAAACCAAACATTAAGACAATCAAATGTCTATTGATTAAGACTTTATCTGCACTGAAGCGTGAAAATTCTTACCTTCAGGCTGGGTGTTTGGGTCTGGTCAACAGTAAATCTCATTAAAATACTGAACTGGAGGTCATTTGGAAAAGATTCCCTGTAAAACACACAGTGTTAAGTGCAACTTTCTTTTAATAACTGTTGAGAGGCACTAAATACACTCTTGCTCTTTTCAGTCAAGAATAATAGTTTGCTGGGTTTTTTTTAGAATGGCTGTTAGTGAAGTTTGAGGGGAGCAGAGGGAAAACAGTAAGCAAATACATTCATTCCATAAACCCTGCTGACACTGAGAGCACTGCATCACTGAACACAGGACAACCAATATACGTGGCTCAGGTGCACATTATGGAATCTGATAAATAAAATTATATTAACTTCTCAGCATTAAGGACTCAAACCTTTTCAGCTAAGAATCATATAGGGAAAAAATGCACAAGCAGTGAGATTTACTCAAGTTTCTGTTATTAACTGTTTCTGTTATTACCACTCAAGATCTTATTAACTGCTCTTTTCCAAGAACCTCACAGCACATTAAACAACCAACTAAAAACCTTGGAAGCAGCATGAGGGTTTGGATTAATTAATGCTCAATTCTGATTTTGTTTTAAAGGACTAATTACCTTGTGACATCAAGCGCCTTCTGAACTTTTGCTTGTACAGACCCAAGCAAATCCGCACCCATTTTTTTCAAGAGCTGTGTCAGCAGTACAAAGAGCCAGTCCTGCAGATCTTCTTTATGGACCTGAATGAAGTCCACCAATGTTTCCAGAAACATACTGAACACCTAGAAGGCAGAAGAAGATGGAAAGAGGGTAGGATGGGGCAAAAGAGGAAATGACACTGACGTATGCTGAACTTACAAACAGAGAAGAAAGCAGTAAGGGAATCAGAGGCAGAGAAAGGCAGTGTTTTGCAGCCAAGCAGGTAAAAAAAAAAGAAAAGAAAAGCAAAGAAATTATCTTGCTTTTTCACTGGATTTTGATACAAGAGTACACTGGAAATGTTAGCTGACTTTTGGAGAAGTTTGACAATTAGGTAATTCCATGCAGTTCGTCAAGAAAAGAAATGCTTACTGTGATGGCTGGCGCAACCGCAATTTTCTTGGTAAAACTTACACATTTGTACCCTTTCAAGCTCTATAATTATTTCTAAAACAAAAAAAGCTGCTGTGATTCACTAGCAAAATATTCACTGCAAATATCTGAATTAATAAATACCACAAAAATAATGAAATACACAAAATTCTTGTGGATCGGGACAAGATTCTCCTGCTATTGCAGGTGTCCAAGCATGAAAAGGCTACACTTGAGATTGGCAGGTGTTTAAACAGAGGTATTTTTGTCTCTTCAAAAAGATGTTCTCCACTGTGTTCTTTTCAACAAATAATGTGTAAGATAAGAAATACAAATACTGTTGAAAAGACAGTCAGTTAAACATGACATGGATCGTTGTACTTAGAGAACCTCAGCACTCAGACCAGAAATACGGGGTTTTTGGAGGTAGCTCTCTAACTTCACAGGTTTTTCCAAGTGTTATGGTGAAATCAGACTGCACATGCTCTATGTCAGTGCAGCCTGTGGGTTTCTGGTTTCTCTGACAAGAAAAACAGGCATTTGGGCTGAAAACGCTGCTGTCACAACAGGGACTTCAGCACCAGTACATAATTGGGTTAAGAGTATTGCCATGATGCAAAGGGTTGAAGAGACCTTGCCTCTTCAGTATTTCTGACGTGAATTCAAGGTTGGAAATAGCTGATGTCGAGTAAGGGTTGAAGTACCACAATCTCCTGCTTGTGAAAAGGCCAAATTCTGCTATCTGTGAGAGCAGATGATCCCAAAATCTGATCATACCTCACACAGCTACAGACACCAGTCCACGGGAGTGGCCTTTCTTCCAGAGCATGATCTAGTGTG
Source organism: Phoeniculus purpureus (assembly GCA_028565055.1). NCBI lineage: Eukaryota > Metazoa > Chordata > Aves > Bucerotiformes > Phoeniculidae > Phoeniculus > Phoeniculus purpureus. The sequence continues at coordinate 27,334,114 of JAOXOE010000506.1, forward strand.
AAGTAGCCAGGACACACTGCTATAGGCTTTATCACTGAAGAAATTAGATCTATTTTCATGTTAATTATCATGTCAGGCAAAGCACATTTACACCATTAAGTGAAAAAAAAATAAAAGTCCATATGGAGTTGTTATCGGATAGACACATTTGAGGAATGTGACCAGAAATTTGTGTTTCCTAACAGCAGGAAGAAAGTGCTGCTCAATGACACATCAAATATCACAGAGAAAGCATTCAGCAGTGCAGTGTGAGTGAAACATAATAATGAAAGCAACAGAGTCAAGCTGTCTCATCAGGGGTACCCACTGGGACCAGTGCACCTGGAGTATTGTGTTTAGTTTTGGAGTCATCAGCACAAGAATGACATGAACTTGTTGGAGATGGTCCAGAGGAATGCCACAAAAATGATCAGAGTGCTAGAAGACATCTGTTGTGAAGAAAGGCTGAGACAGGTGGGGTTGTTTGGCCTGGAGAAGAGCAGGCTATGGGGAGACTTTATTGGTGCCTTCCAGTACTTTCAATATTAGAGAAGCTGTAAGAAAGATGGGGACAATCATTTCACTAGGGCCTGTTGTGGTAGGACAAAGAGTAATGGTTTTAAAACAAAGAAGGTAGGTTCAGGCTGGGTATAAGAAATAGGAACAATGAAAATTGTTGCCCAGAGAGGTAGAAGATGCTCCAGCCCAGGAGCAGATTGGACAGGGCTCTGAGCAACCAGATCTAGTTGAAGCTCTCCCTGCTCTCTGCAAAGTGGTTGGACTAGAAGATATTTAAATGTGTCTTTCTACCCAAAGAGTTCTAAGATTCTATGGTCACTTCTTTTTTTGATAACTTTTTCTTCTGCCAGTGCTTCTCCTGAGTTGTCCTTAGAAACCAATTACGCAGGTTTTTTCCCTTCTATTCTAAGGAAAAGCAAAATAAACAATGTATGAGTCTACTCAATTTTGACTATTTTCAACTAGTTGTTATGAAAAAATCAGTGATTTTCTTAGTATTAGCAGATATTTGCACTGTAAAAATTGTCCTTGGTCCTTACAATTTCTGGAATGTATTTTCCTGTACTGTCTCGAAGACAGTAAATTGTAGGAAAACACATACACAAACAGTCATGACATATTTTCACTAGCAGAGATTCAGTAAACTGTCTAGTTCCTGGCTGCACCGGTGATAACAGCAGCACTGAAAGAAGGTCGTAGTTCATGGATATATTAAAAATTATACAGATTAAACTTACTACCCATGTTATGTGTTTTTTTCCTTTATATTTTGCTTGGCCTTAATTTACTCTGTTGAAAACTTGGGCACTTATACTGAATAAATTAGGTTGCTTTCTCTTGAAATGAGATGGTGTTTTCTGCTAGGAGTTACGACAACAGAAGAAGGTGTCTGTGAAATGTCATTTAAGCAGCAGCTCTGCTATGAGTTTCCCTTTCCCCTGAAGGAAATGCAGTACATCACTGTATGTCCTCAGGAGCAACCTGGGGAATTACTAAATCACAGAGGAGATGCATCAAGCTAGTTGGGTTCCCATTTTTTTTCTGACATATGTAAATGCACGTGCTTCAGTAGCTGAAAAATAGCTCCTCGGTTCTTCTGCCTTAGTGCCTCTGCCTACCAAGATGGAGATTGGGTCAAGGTTTGCTAGTACTTGCTTCAATACACCCATTCCCTGCTTGCAAAATCAGGTGGGGAAGGAACAGCTGCACAAATGAAAAATGGGGAGGATTGTTTCTGGTAGTAGAAAGCATTGATTTTATGGCTTACTGCCATCACACCAGCAGTGCTTAATGCTACCATGATAGCTTTGTGGAGTGGATTGAGGGCCTGAGTACTGTCTGCAGCTATCAATATTTCCTTGAGCTTAAATGCATTGTTATCTCACTGAAGATAGCCCTTGAACTTATTTATAGCTCCACAGGAATTGCTGAGAGTGTTCTGACTTCTAATACAAGTGTCTTTCAGGGCTATAAGTTATCATTTTGCAGCTTGCACTTATAGGCTGGCACAAGTAGTATTGGCAGAGGAAGAATCAGGGACAGGGCTTTCATCCATACAACCCAGATATTTCACTCCACATTTTACTGCATAGTCATACTGAACAGTCAAGAATAGAGGGAATCTTTATTTACCTTTTTATTCCTATTATTACTGTCATGGATTCACTGCTTAAGGTCCAAATGCAGCTAGATGTTTATTTCTACTGAGAGGGCCAGAAGATGATTTCAGGAATGGCTGAACAAGCTTCACAGAGCTCTGAGCAAAGTCAAGGAATGAAAGATTTATACTACTTTGGATCTTCTGTGCTTTGAGGTAGACAGGGCATCTAATATCTTTGCCGAAGTTAAAGTGGCTTCCAGTAGATTTATCTTGAATGTTGCCTGCAAGAAAGAATTCTTATTTCTCAGAAGAGATGTCAGAAGTCAAACTGGCATGCCTCTCACAGGAGATGGATACTTGCAGTTGAATGTTTTAAAGTCTTCATACAAGATCACAACACTAGTAAGCCAAAGACATTTTTAATTTCAAGGACTGGCAACAGGAGGTATTTTGTACTTTTGCCATCATTTGCCCCCAGATGCACTGATCTCCCACATGGTCCAGAAGTTTTCCTTGAAGCGTTTCATGCCCTGGCAGGAACTTCAGCACAGGGTGCTGCTAGAAGGAAAGGTAACTCTGCTTGTTCCTTTAGGCCTGACTTACTGATGTTAGCTCAACAGCTTCTGGAAATTGCTAATGTCTCGGTGTCTCTATTGTCCTTTTGAGAGATGGCAGGTTTTTTATCCTTTCTTCTTTGCAACCTTGAGACAGAATCAAATCATTAGTAAGCAGCTGAAAAAAAGAATGACCTTAATTTAACACCTTCCCTGCCCCCGCCCCCCCCCAACCCCCAAACCCTGACAAAATCAGCATATGAGCCAGTAATGGAAGTCCTGCCATGTGTTAACAGAACCTTCTACACCTACAATTTTACTTTAACTTCTCTGTGTTGGAAGTTTTTGGCACATATTCCTGTACGTGTTTATTGATAATTTTCAAATGCCACGGCAACCAGATGGCACAAAATAAATAAAAATTAATGGATTCCTCGTATTTTTTTTCTACTTCTATTAGAAAATCCATTTTCTTTCTGTCTATAAATAATTAAGACATCAGAAGAATGCTTAAAATTATTAAATATAGATTGTACCTTGAGTACTAATGCAGAGTAATTCTATACGTTTTAATAGGTTCTCAGTTTGATGAAAAATGGTTGCCAGACTTTTTAATCAAAAATTTGTCATTGTGCAAATAGTGTTGTATTAAAATATCAATAGTTTCTCCTTTTTTTGTTTATAGAAATCCTTTTATGGAAATCCTAAAGATAAGCTTCAATATAGTACAACCACTGCAACATCACAAGTTCATTGCAGGAAAGCATCAGCCCATTCCAGTTAATTTTACAAGGGATGGATCATTACATTTGGCAAAGTTAATGGCACATGTGGCAGACGCATTCTGAAGGCACTGAGTAGACGTACTTAGTGTGACAGAAAACACAAATGTAGCTCCAGAAGACACAGATTTATTTTGAAGCTTATTGTGAGTGTTTGCAGATGTGAGCTCTTCATAAATGGTGATCTTTTTGTTCCCCAACAATCTTAGTCATACCATAAAGATGTCTGCTAAACTTGTGAAGCAGAAAGACAGCAAATGTTTAAATTACAGGACTTTGGTATTTTACATTGATTTGCTATGCATGATGTGAATTATAAAGACAAAAACAGAAATTGCTGTACACACAAAAACTTTGAAGACCAGACTTGTTAACGATGAATCCTCAGAGAGCAACTGTTCAGTTGCTTACAAAATATGATGCATGGGACAACTGACAGTACATGCTGCTAAAAAAATAAATCAGCATAGATTAAATATAGCAGTGCCGTGTTGTCATATTGTAGGCTGTTCATCCCGACGACGTAAATCCTGTGTGATGAAAAGCAGACACGAAGCCAGTAATGCAGGATATCTATGAATCATAGGACCACAAAATGGTTTAAGTTGGAAGGGACATCAGAGATCATCTAGTTCCAAACCCTCTATGATAGACATGGACACCTCTCATTAGACCAGTTTGCCCGGGGCCCAGTTGTCCAGAATATGTTCAGAGACTCCCTGGGCAACCTGTTCCAGTGCCTCACCACCCTCATAGTGAGGAATTTCTTTCTAAAATATAATATAAATCTATCCTCTTTTAGTTTGAAGATCAAGAAGCATATAATGAAATGGAAAGAAATGCAATATCCAAAAGTCAGAATACAATGAGCATAGAAGGAGATGCCAGAAATGGTATAATATGAAGCTCCAGTTACTCTCCAAGATCTCTAAATGTTGTGCTCTTGTGATTCATGTAGTAAGTTTGCTCTGCTGCACAAGCAGCGAATTATCTTTCCTTTTTCATATTGTAACTGTAAATGCACTACCTACATGGTACAAAAGGAATAGTACGCTGTCTCTGAAAAAGCTTTTAAGCATTAAGAGCTAATCTAAGCCTCAACATCCAAACCCTTGAGTTAAACAGTAATTTACTTCCCAATAAAGGAAACAGTTATTACTGTTCTAACCCAGAAGAAAACAGTCACCTTTTCCTTAACTGGACTGCAGAATTACAAACACTGGAAAAGACTCCTATTTGTAGAAAGATCTAAAGGAATAATGAGTGCTCTTATTTCTTAGTTTATTGACTAAAATTCCAGTTTTGAATCCTCCAGAAACAGTTGTCTCTAAAAAGGATTTGTCCTTTTTCTAAATCTTCCTGAGCATATGAACATAACTCATGTACGAAAGGTATGTGAACAGCCAAATTTGTCTAAGAAATGCAAAGCTTTCTCTCGTTACGAACGTTGATAAAAATTATTTCCAAACATTGAATTTAGATCTACTATACTTGATTTTTGTGGTTTTTAGGGTATGTATATGAATCAACCCAGTAAGTATACCATAAACTATGTCTACAGGAGATTCACAGGTTCACGTCTACCATTGCACATCCTTGTAACTGATATTGTCAGTGAACTTCTTGAGTAATACTTTGTAACAAGGATCAACATGAAAATCCATGTTACTAGCTAAAGTCCACCTTGCTCATACCTACGTAAAAGGCAATTATTTACTTGAAGTTAAACACAAAGTTTGACAGTTGCTAGTTCCTACTGCAGGTTAATCAAATTTGCAAGACATTCTGCAGTGCAAAGTTACCATTTGTCCCTTTTAATTTCAACAACAGTGTGAGTGTACATACATGTATATTGGCCAACAGCCTTTGTAAAAGACAACTTTGCCTTGTTAATTCTTCATATGAGGTAGGTGACATGCTTTTTTTCTGGTCTTTCTGTACGGGATGAGTTCTGTGTTTGTTTTCCCTTTCAATTAAAAATTTGTGAGCACATCAAACCAGGACAACACGTAGCGCTGAAGGCTTGTGCTTCACATACATGCATGATTTACTGTGCATCTTGTTTCTTTGCAGGTCTCACAAATATAGTTGTAGTCTTTTTTTCTGCTTTCAACACATACTGAATGACAATTTTGAGATGGTGTTTGAAAAACCGAAATGAACAGAGCTGTCATCTGTTTCTGTACACGTGGGTATTTTCCCTCAGGCTGCATTGTGCTTGGCATAGTCTTTTAAAGCACGGTTTTCAGGGGGAGGCAGAAGACACTCCCGCCTGCCTTTTCTGCTGTCAGATTCAGCATAATTTAAGTTTGGCTCAACCAGCTACACTTGCACCAGTATGCTGTTTGCTGTTTTTCTTTCTTTTGGGACATGTTAGTTAAACTCCGACTCTTGATACCTTTGCCTTTGTAACTGTTTTTTTTTTTAGTCTTTCTGTGACAGTCTACATTCTCATACGGAAACCATGGGGTTGGGATTTAAGAAAGGTTATCGATAAACTGTACTCCAGACCAGCTATTGCTTGTTGCAAGCCTCTCAGGAGAAACTTATATTTCATTTTTCATTTATACTGATGTACTCAGTTCAGGTATCTCTGCCAACACTACTGTAGGATAGACATAAAATAATAGCTAATATACTGACAGGCAGTTTAGTGGTCTATACTGTGCTCTCTAGGATGTGTGTGTTATCTTTTATAGCCTGGATAAAGGAAAAGCCTGGGTCTTTCAAAGACAGCAACAAAGCAATTGCTGCTAACATTTCCTTGCCACTTGTCTTGCCTGATTTTGGATTACAGAGGTAATGACTTGTCGTCTTCTCTATGGCCATTTATGAGCTACATGAATCTGATGATTTTGGCTTTTTAAAGTAAGGTTACGTATGCAGAGTTCCACTGGACTCAAAAACTTGATGTGAAGTGATGTTATGTAGTGCAAAATTGCTATTTTCTTTGTCCCAGGGTCTTCACAAGGCAAATTCTCATGACTTAGTTTAGGACCAGAGGAAACGGTTTCAAGATGTGCTAGGGGAGGTTTTAGGCTTGGTGTTAGGAAGAATTTCTTCACTGAAAGGGTTACAAAACATTGGAGCAGGCTACTTAGGGCAGTGGTAGAGTTGCCATTGCTGGAGAATTTAAAGGTATATAAATACATTGTTGGGTTACACAGTTTAGGGATGCCCTGGCAATGCTGGGTCAAAGGCTGGACTTGATGATCTTAAAGGTCTTTTCCAACTAAAGATATTCTGTGAGCATTCTGTGAGTACTCTGTGTCAGAACTGAAAAATATGGAAAATACATTAAGTAATAAAAGCTATTGCTTCCTTTTTTTTGAAGGGTTAGGAAGTACAGAGGTTCTGCACACTGGAACGGACTGCCCAGGAGGTTGTGGTCTCCTCTGGAGATGTTTAAAACCAGCCTGGATATGTTCTTGTGCAACTTGGTCTGTGTGATCCTGCTCTGGCAGGGGGAATGGACTAGATGATCTTTTGAGGTCCCTTCCAGTCCCTAATGTTGTGTTCTGATGAGTTCATTAACTACTGTCTTTTGTATCAGTCTAATTGTGTAAGAAACAGAGTGTAAAGCAAATCATGCTCTGTTCTATTTGAACGGAGGCAAAAATCTTTCCATAAGGACCTTATTTAGTGATGCTGCAACAAACCCTGACACTGAACTTCAGGCAAACTACTTCAGCCATATCAAAGGACTTCTCCACATGTGTGGAAAGTGTTGATGTTCCTCATAGTTTAGTCCCAGCCAAGAACTAAGCACTTGGCTCCTGTACTACTAATCCCACAGCAGGACGGGGAGGAGAATCAAAAGGAAAATGTAACTCTCGGGTTCAGATAAGGATTTTTGGCACTCATGATATATTTTAGGAGCATGTTTGCGGCTTCTCTGAATATGTGTGGGACTTAGTCTTGATTTTACCCTATATGTTTCTCACCTTCAACACTGCAGTTTCTCTGTAAATGGTTTTCTTGCCCATGGAGGAGTAAGATATCCTCATGTTTGTGTGCAGGTAAACTGCACAATGAAGAAAATTACATGTATAAGACAGAACGGCAAATGTGTTTTTGGATTCCAGAAGTAACAACCAAACACTTTTGATACAGATTGTTCCTTCCTGCTGTCCTACACAACACATTTTATACACAAAATATGCGTTTTCTTTTTCAAATAATCTGGAATTCTCCAGGGCCATGAAGTTATGACTAGTAATATTATTCTTCCTGGAGATTTTTCAGGCATCTGTTTCAGCTGAAATAAAATCAGTAGTTCTATTCCTTAAGGAAAGGAAAATGCTTCCGTGTTGTGCTCTTACCTGTAGTTAATATAAAAGTTGATTTTTTTTTTTCCGAAAACAAAACTTTTAGAAATCATTTAGTTCAAACTTTGTTTCTAATCTAAAATTTAGTTTCAGCTGGTTGGCATAACTGCTTTCACGCTATTTGCATGTGAATTGTGTTTTATCAAGATGTTGATTTGATTGACTGGAATCACAGAGGATCTAAACCCAGTTTTGGCTCCTGAGGTCTTATGCTTTGTGGGTGAAATGCCAATCCTGTGATGCATGTGTAGTAACATGACTTCTCTGAGGACACACAGGTTCTCTATCACTGGAGAAGAGAGCAGTGATATAATGGAAAATGCAACCTCAAGTGCATTTAAAGAACTTATAAGGGTTGGACAAAGGAAGATATTGTAGGTCAGAGTACCATAAATGTTGTATGTGTCTTGGCAAGGAATTAGAGCTTTTGAGAAACTAAATGGACTTTGCTGCAGAACATTTTAATTTTGGTAAACACATCATTACCTATGAAAAGATTTGCTTTGTGGTAGCTTATTTTCTAGTATTACTGGCATTACTCAATGAACTAACAACAAGGAAATATACTGCTAGTTTTTGAAAGCAGAGTTTCTGTACTGTGGTACCTAAGAAATTACCTTCAAACTGACAGTGAGTGAAGCTTCATAAAGATTTAGTACTTGATGCATATTTATCTCAAAGGAGTTGCATGCTTGCGTGGATGTGTATACATATATTTTTAATAAAAACCATTAGTCACTAAATCAAGTATTAAGCAATGAGCAGGGGAAACTAGGCAATAAAATTAAAACCTGTACTCAGATCTTCAATACAGTATGATGTATGACTTGGTCTTGCCAATAAAATAATCTGTTTAATGATTTGATGACATACATAATCACTTGTATATTGATTGCACATATCAAGAATTGATGGTTATGTAAACACAGAAATATTTTAGTTGGCTAGTTTGTAGGTTGCATACAGCATGCAGAGGTGAACCCTTATTTAAAGAAGATATTTCTATTTACAGAAGAATGGTATTTTTTCCTGGTTATTTACATTTTATACTGATATAATTTTGTAAATAACCACTCTCCCCAGGACTTCCAAAATGTTTATTATCCTTGGTTTTAAATGTCGGTCTAGTGGTTAGCAATTCTGGAAAACGGATTGCACTAAACAGCATTGAATTGTTCCTCTAATTTTACTATCAGATGATCACATATTGACGAGCCATGTGTTATGTCCAGGATATTCACTTTATTAATGCAGTTGGAAATGTTATGCTATTGACAGGCCTAAAACCTCTTTTATTACCTGTAGGAAACTGTTTAACTAGGGTCACTTACCATAACAACATAGATGTAACTGCACTTTGTGAGACTAGCAGATCAAGAACTTTACGCAAACGTTAAGTAGATCAAAGGAAACAAACTTCATGTATCAACAAGGAAGAGGATCAGTGCTCTTTGGGAAGATTAAATCAAGTCAGTTAAGTTAACTAGAACATTTCTAATAACTGTACAGAAATTAGACCAATTAACTGTGTCTGTATTCATACCCTCACTCAGTGCACACATAACTGTATATGAATAATTAATAAAACTGGTAATAATTTGTTAAAAACATTGAAAGTGGAGAAATTAATACGAATTTTAAGTTACTGTCTGAGAGGTAGCTTATGAGGTGCATCCCAGTATGTTTACAGGAGCAAAGAAAAATGCCATACTTGTGTAGTAGTAGAATAGACATCTATCTAAATACTGAAAACACTTGTAAACTCTTGTTATAAGCAAGGACATAAAGACATATACAGGAATAAATGTGACTGTGGTGCTGGAAAAAATTTAGCTATTTGAAATATGTTTTTCCATAGTATGAATTTTTTCAGAACACACGTGCTTTCAATGTAAACGTACACTCACAAAAGCACAAAGAATTTTCTCCTGGTATTGGTATCGCTTTATATGTCAATGTCCTGGTTTAGATTATTTCATGATGATTGGATTCTTCAGGCTTGAAAACACTGAAACTGGGGACATCGTTATAGTAAAGTAACAGATAAGGAATTTTATTAACAGAAAAATAAAGACAGGGTTTTAAAGACAGAAACTGCAGCCAAGAGCCTTCAGCACCCATATTCCAACCTCTTTCCTCCTGCATTTTTCTCTCTCTCCTGACATGAATGGCTCACACTACGCTAGCACTGAGCCACCACCTAGATGTAATCTAAAAGACATACAGGAAGGGAAGGAAGAACAAACATAATTATTTTCACCTAGAAAACATGAGATGAAACAGAAGCCAAGGTGAGCCTGGATGCAGGAGAATTGCATACCAGGAATTCTACTAGGTGAATACAATTATGGGAAGGGATATCCAGCTGTTGGACGTCTACGGAAACAGATTCTGCTTCACAAGAAGATCCTGGGTTCAAATCCCACCTGGATTAAGATCACAGTATGACAGTCAGCCAAATTTTTATCAATCCCATTCATTTATTATCATATTATCACACTAAGTAAAAAAAAATTGAAAGGAAGAATTAAATAGACTGTGGTCTCATAGAAAAGGAGGAAGTTGCTACACGAATGCTGATGGAACTTACATTTTTACAAAGAAATGTGTCTGGTCCACAAGGTGCAGCATAAGAATGCTGGCATAACTTTCTGTTGGACTCAGCTACTTGTTTGATCTTAAGCAGACGGCTATTATATATTGAGTTCAAGAGATACTAACAGTGTTAAGAACAATCTTGTTGTTTGTAATCCAGTTTGGATGCTTGTTTGGTGCTTCATTTTTATGTGCCATAGGTAGTTTCCCTCTAATGGGACTCTGTTTATTAACCATCTGTCGTGGATGTTGCTGTAACTCTTCCTGTTCACTTTCACGAGCATTGAACAGAGTAGCTAAACTACATTTTCTTGCATGAGTATCAAAGGAAGTGACATGTAAATGCCAGATTCCATTTCATTCTTAATGCATGCTGCTGGATAGAATGCATGTTTTGTTCATTCGGTGGGGATGAAATACCAAGACCTGTCAGAGAGATATCAAATGCAATTACACCACATTTAAAAGTACTGTGCTATGAGACAATGGTTCCAGAATAACTAGTGACTTATTCTATGCAAATCATTCCGACTACACAGTGTAGAGTGTATAATTGACAGCAATGGATATAATAGCAAGGTAAACTGTATTATGTTAAATTTAGTTCAATATAAGTCTGCTTCTTATTTCAGAATAAAGAAAAAATAAAACATCCTTGCATATTAACTAGAAGGATTTTTATATTTGACATAGAGCGGTAAGTGTACTTTGTAATTATGCTTTTAATAATGTGTGTATTTTTGTCTTTGGGAGTTTTTCTGAGCAGGAATTTGCAGTTTGTTGTTAAGGTTCTGATCTTTTTTATCAATGGGGATCTATCAAGGGCAGATTGGGGTATACTTCCAACCATGAAACTATTACCAGTAAAGCATTGTATGAAATTAAGCCAATTTAAGTTGCTGTAGTGAAGAAATAATACATTTTAAGCGGTTTCAAGATAAACAGCCTTTATTTCAAGTGCAAATTATGCATTATCAAAAATGGAATGCCACATCCAGATCACGTGCTTATATTTTAAAATTCAACTTATGGAATTAGGCGAAATACAAAAAAGTCACTGCATGATTCAAGAAGCAGGAGTAATCTTTTACAGGAAGATACAGAAAAGCCTGAGAAGTGACTTGATTACAGTTTATAAGCATTTTAATTGCTTAAGTACTTTGTCATTTTCCATGCAGAGAAAGACAGGAAAACCCACAGGCAGAAATCTGAATCAAAGCAATGAATGCATTCTGAATAATGAAAGTGAATCAGTCATGCAACAAGCTGTAGTAGATCCTTCATCTCTCCAAGAGAACACTGTCTGCATTGTGCAAGCTGCTAGCTAAAAGTAAGAGAGCAAATGTCATATGGCTGCCTTTGAGTCTCATAAACCACATTAATCTGGAGGATATTTGATTAGTTGATTTTAGGGCCACAACAGCAATTAGGAATAGGCAGGGGAATGAGGAAAGAAGGGAGGGGGCCGCCGCACCGGGGCCTGTCCCCGTCCCCGCCCGGCGCCTCTCGGGGCTGCTGGCGCTCATCGTGAGCGTGTCCAACCTCTCCCGCCCTGCGGACCCGCTGACCCTGGGCCCGAAGCGTCTCCGGTCTCTGCCGCTCCCCCGGCGCCCGGCCCGGGGGAGGCGGGGGCTGCCGCGGAGGGTGCGCGGGCCTCGGGGCTTCCGCAGTCTCCAGCCCTTCTACCGGCTCCCGCCTCGGGTTGCTCCTTGCCGGGGTGTTGCCGGTTCCCTGCGCTGTCGCCCTCCCGCTCCGCGTGCCCGGGCCAGCTGGGAGAGAGCTAAGGGTGAGGGGGTGCAGCTGCAAAGTCCCAGCCCCCGGTCCACTGGGTCTCCCCGTTCCTGGGGGGCGTAGGGAGCGAGTTGGGGCTGGGAGCCTGCTCAGGGCTGCAGCGTCGTCGGGGCCGAGCGTCAACCTGCAGAAGGGAAAATCTCCGATGGGGCTGCGATAGCTGCCTGACACCGAGTGTCCAAGTGCAGCGGTGCTGGGGGCCCTGCTGCCCGGAGCTGTGTGCAGCTCTGACCACCCGGGGAGGCGGCTCTTTTGCTGTGTAGGTAAAGTGCTGCTGGGAGGCTGGAAAGGGTCTCCCAAGAGCTACTGTTCTTCTGTCTGAACCATGTGGGAGGGCAGATCCCTTGAGGGAAGTGTTGCTGTCAAGTGCCCAGGGCTGGAGCTAACCAGGACTCTCAAGGGGAGGTGGGGGGCACAGGAGAGGCACAGGGTTCGTACAATCTTCCGATTTGTCTGGGAGGGCTGTGCGTGCCGCTGTGTGAGAAAGCACAGAGCAGTGTGACATCTGCACCCAGGGAGAGCTTTCTGCGCGGGAAGCCATGCTGTAGCGCCTGCCCAGTGCTGCAGAGCCCCTGGGGGAGCAAGACCCCTTCCTCTGCCTCCTGGTCCCTACCAATGGGCCTCCCTCCCTCCCGCCTGCCCTCCCGGCTCTGGGCCAGCCTGCGCTGGAACGGGTGACGTCACCGTGTTTACATGGGCTCGTGGCACGGTTCTTCGATCAGGAATGTGGAGAATGGGGCCCGTGTTGAATCATGCGCGCTGCTGTCAGCTCCCTTGTGCTGCCGTTGAGCCGAGGAGAGAATTGGCTGTGCTTGTGCTGAGTTCAGGCCTTTTGAGCTCTGGGGAAATGTGTTGAGGCTGCATTTTCTTCATTGCAGTCATTGCGTTTGGCACTTCTCGGTGTGATCTTTCTTCAGGAAGCTATCAAAAGCTGAGTGATCAGCAGTCTGGAGGCCAAGTTAGGCCAAGTTTGGTCTCTTGTCCCAGTGCCAGTTCTCTGGGTGTCCTCTCTGTGAGCTGCCAAATATCCCTGTCTCTGAGCCTTCAAACTGCCCAGAAAATAGCCAGGAATCTCTGCATTGTCCTTCTATCTCTGCCGACTGGCTTGTGTGTTACTGCATCTCGTGTTGATCCCCTTGGGAAGGGGGACAAGGAGAGGTGGGGTCACCAGTTGATTTTGTGGACGTTCCTGTTGCAGGTTTGATGGCTGTTGTGGGATGCTACTGCCTGAGGGGGTTTGATTCCTACGGTTAAAAATGCTTGACTCTTAGAAGGTCAATAAAAGTTATGTGGCTGTCATCACGGTCTGGGAGCAGCCTCTTTGATCTGCTGGCAGCCCTCTGGCCCCATCTCTGCTTTCTCAGGAGCCTTGGTCCAAAGGCTGGAATCACAGAATCACAGAACATTAGGGATTGGAAGGGACCTCGAAAGATCATCTAGTCCAATCCCCCTGCCAGAGCAGGATCACCTAGTTCAATGAGTTGTTGCAGGGGCTGGGCTGTGCGAGCCATTTCCCTGTCCTGCCCGGAGGAGCTCTCTTCCCAGTACCCAGCTTGATGCAGCATGTTTGTTGCCTTGTTTGGTTTATTTCAACTCTGCTCTAATGAAGGGAGCTTGAACATGTGCCAGGCAACTGGAAATCCTGCAGTGCCACAAGGCAAATGGATTGCTGTGGTCTCACTGACCGAACCTGCCCCTGGTTCTGTGCTCAGGGCACTGCTGCAGGGCCGACAGCACTGGTCTCCCCGGCTCTTCTCCTCCTGCTCCCTTTTTCCCAGCCAGCCATGTTGTTTGTCACACAGGAGCAGGGGAAAGAAGTGCAGCGGTATGGGAATGAATGAAGAATTGATTTTATGAAGCGGTGTCCTGTGTGAGCATGTTTCATTGCAGCTACCTTCCTTCGATGGCAAAATGACCATTCTTCACCAGCACTGGTGGGTGGTAGCAGACATCTCCTTGGAAGAAGCATTGTCCTCTGAGTATAAATAGCCTATGTCCTGGCAGACTGGAGGCTTTCAGAACGGCTCTGCTGGTGTCCTGGGGAATGTTGACCCCGTTCACCTCTAATAGGTGGCAGATGCATTGCGGGGAGCCTGCGCCACAGCTGCCTGAAGAGCATAAATTTGTATTTGCTGACTTGTGCATCTGGCTCTTGGCTATAACTGTACGTTGGTGCCGCCTGTGTTTAGCAAACCAGTAGCAAGCAAAGCCGTTGTTGACTGTTTGGCACCAAAGAGATGAAAGGTGTTGGTAGGTTATGCTTGCAGAGGAGCGCTTGCGTGGCATGTAGAGCCACGAAGATGATGAAGGGAGTAGAACACCTCCCTTCAGAGGAAATGCTGAGGGAGCTGGGTCTCTTGAACTTGGAAACAAGAAGACTGAGGGGTGACCTCATTAATGTTGATAAATGTGTGAAGGGTGGGTGTCAGGAGGATGGAGCCAGGCTCTTCTTGAGATAGGACAAGGGGCAATGGGTGTGAGCTGGAACAGAGGAGGTTCCACATCAATCTGAGAAGTTCCTTCCCCGTGAGGGTGACAGAACCCTGGAAGGGAGTGCCCTGGGAGGTTGTGGAGTCTCCTTCTCTGGAGACATTTAAAACCGACCTGGGTATGTTTCTGTGCAACTTGGTCTAGGTGATCCTGCTGTGTCTGGGGGATTGGACTGGATGATCTTTCGAGGTCCCTTCCAATCCCTAATGTTCTGTGAATTCTGTGTGTGGTTCCTGGCTGTCGAGGTACAGCTGCTTAGCCGTCCGTATCTGAGCAGATGAATTCATGGGGCAGTGCAGCAGCACTCTGAGTTAGAGCCTGAGGGAAGGAGGTGCGTACAGACATAAGCAAGAGCATGAGTGTGAGTCGCTGTAAGAACAGGCCTGAGAATTGCTCCTACTGGTTCTCAAGTCCTGTTGTATCTGGCAGTGAAGGAGTCCGCTCTGCTCTGCTGTTGGCCACTCTTAGTTTTCTTACAAACCTGCCTTGGCCCTGAAGATAAGAGAGAGAAGGTGATTCTGGATGCTGGCATTGCCAGGATTTTCTCACAGAGAGATGTGGACCTGGGTTCAGCTTTGTGTGACCGGGAGAGGAGGGAGCTGCTGTGGCACTGGCACAAGTTTGTGATAGGGTTCCAGTGTGCCCAGAGGCTTCCCTGTGCTGTGGTGTCGGGCTGTACTTCTGTTCCTTGGGAAGGCTTGGGTGCACAGCTTGGGCTGTCCTGGGAAACAAAAAAAATGTGGAGAGGTGTGAGTGCAGCAGCGGTGCTCCTCCCAACCTGTGAGGTGTGTTATGGAGGCAAAGGCTTTTCTGCACTCCAGGTTCTTGAATCAGACTGGTTTGGGTCCTTAGGGTCAGCTGGTATCTGGTAGGACTCTGGAGAGTTTCTGGACTGTGCTTAGGCACCTGCTGGAAGGGTGTGCTGAAGTGACTGGCCTTGCTCTTGTTGGGAGTGACAAGGATGAGGCTGGGAGCAAGAGGCGGGGAGCACCAGCTTGCTGAGTCAGCATGACTGGCCCTGAGCAGCCGTGCTCTGACCCAGCCCCTGCCTGCCAGGCTATTTTTAAAAATGTGGCTTCTGTGTGTTCTGACTCCTCCTCGTTTTTTAATTTCCCCCACCCCAAGTGAAAAAAAACCCTCCCAAACAACCAGCATTGCCACAAGGGCTCTGTGGGGAGCAGTGGTGTGGAAGGGCAGCAGTTTCTGCTCAGGGACAGAACCTGCTGCTGCTTGTGAGTCCTGCTTGATCGGGTGCTCATTGATGTGGTCCTGGGATTGGGGAGCAGGATGTGCAGCGGCACAGGGCATCGCTGCTGGGCCCTGCCGTTGGACAGTCACAGGCTGTGCTGCATCCTGGAGGCTAACACAACCTTCCTTCCCTTCCAGATCCTGACTGCCAAGGCTGTCGTGTTATGACGACCCCCAACAAAGGAAACAAGGCCTTGAAGGTAAAGTGGCAGGTGGAGGGAAGGGGTGTGGGTCGGGGCTTCAGGCATCCTCCCCAGGTTTCACAAGCGTGTGCGGCCTTCTCTTCCAGGTGAAGCGGGAGCCAGGTGAGAATGGGACCAGCTTGACAGATGAGGAACTGGTGACCATGTCTGTGCGGGAGCTGAACCAGCATCTACGGGGCCTGTCAAAGGAGGAGATCATCCAGCTGAAGCAGCGTCGGCGCACGCTGAAGAATCGGGGCTACGCGGCCAGCTGCCGAGTCAAGCGTGTCACCCAGAAGGAGGAACTGGAGAAGCAGAAGGCAGAGCTGCAGCAAGAAGTGGAGAAGCTGGCCTCCGAGAACGCCAGCATGAAAATGGAACTCGATGCTCTCCGCTCCAAATACGAGGCTCTCCAGAACTTCGCCAGAACCGTGGCCCGGAGCCCCGTGACCCCTGCACGAGGGCCTCTCACCTCCAGTATGGGGCCCCTCGTCCCTGGCAAGGTCGCTACTACTAGTGTCATCACAATAGTGAAATCCAAAACGGACGCCCGGTCTTAGTGAAGCGAGCGTTGCCTGAGCTTGTCTGTGCAGGGCAATTAGGCACAAAACCAGCCTGGAATCCCCAAAGCACAAACCCTCCCCACATGGGTCCGGGTTCCTTCTACTTGGCCCAGGACTGGCCTGCTGATCACTCCAGTTTTGTTGTGTTGTGTCCAGATTGGTCTGAGCAGTGGTGATGCGTCCCTTGTCCTGTGCAGACAGAGCTTCCCATCCAGCAGTCTGTGGCCCTCGGGCGCCCTTGGGACAGACCGCAAGATCTTGGTTTTCTAGCCAAAGAAAGTCTGTGCAGTGTGGCTAGCGGAAGGGCTCGGGAAAGGTCTGGAGGGAGGCTTGGCTTTCTTCCCGGGGGCCAGGATCCCTAATCTTCGGTCACTTCCAAAGGCTTCATTTCATTACTCTTCCAGGTGGTGCATCCCGGTGCCTGACGGCCAGGCGCCCAAACCTGCTGCTTTTGTCTCCTTTGGTACCCGTAGTTGCAGTTGGGGTGTTCTGTGTAATAGGTTTTTATTCTGTTCTAGGTGTGCCTCTGTGCCCTGACAGTGGGTTTCCCTCAGACATCGTTGCATTAGCTGTGTAAACTAGCAGTGGTGGAAAGGAAGACGCTCTTGTGCCCAGCCACCTCTACCCCAGCGACGGGGAAGGAGCCAGGACAGGGAAAGAGCTGGGACAGGGCTCCTTGGAGAGGTCCAGTGCCCCCAGGGCAGGAGGGAAGGGACTGTGTCGACTGCAGGCCGGTTTTGTGCCTAATGCGTTGCACTGAACAAGACCAAAATCACTAGTTGTTCCCGTGTTTTGAGGGTATCAAGTGTCTCTAGTGTGATGGTTTACACAACCAGTTTATGTGGTTAAATAGCCCTTTATTTAAAGAGAGAAACACCGTTTTCAGAGTTATTAAATTATCTAAGTTTAAAATTAAAATCAGACAGAACAGAGAGCGTATTTATAGTCAGCTTTTTTATCCGAGAGGGCGAGAATATTTAACCATCCAAATGGGGAAATATTCTCGGAGACTTTGCTAGTTAAAACTTAATAAATAAATAATTTTAAAAGTTTCTCATGAACCTCCCGCAAACTGTTTGTGGCTCTGAGGTTAGTTTTTATAAAGAGTTATCAGACTTTATTTATAAAACTTAGAAAAAAAAAAAGACAAAAAAAGAGGCAAGTCCTGTTTGATATCTTTTTGCAATTGTACCAAAAGTGACTTATTCTTGACCTTGCTGGCTTCCCTCGTGTCCCCCTTGTGTTGCGCACTCTGTGCTCTCCGAGCTCTTGCGTGACGCTGTGGTGTGGTGGTGCCAGTGGCTGCCTTTGCTGTGTGCTGTTTTTTCATGCTGCCGTCTTCTTCCTTAAGCTCAACTGAGAGGTTGCATTGGGAGTCTCTCTGAATTCTCCCAGCTCTGGCATGCAGGGCAAAGGCGCTGCTGTTCCTGAAGACGCAAAGGGCTAGTGCAGTCTGAGTAGTGATGCCTGCCCACAGCAACCACCCTGCAGAGGTGTGCAGCAGGAGCACAGACAGCTCAGGCCTCATGCTGAGCAGTCAGTCGATGCTGGGTGACACCGTTGCCTGAATGGGAAACACTGTGCTTCCCTTCCTCCAGCAAATGCTAGTCCCCAGTGTCTGCAGATTTTTGAATATTAAGCTGTGGCATGGTCTCTGTCTTCCCTGGGGCAGCTTCTGTCTGGGTGTTGGAAGAGTGCTTAGACTCAGAGCTGTGTGACACAGCTGAGGAGCTACTTGTGGACAGGCTATGTCTCCACAAATACTTTTTGATTTTTTTTTTTTCCCTGCCTCCCCAAAGATTTTAGCTGATTACTGCGTAGTTTTAGAGATGCAGGACATAGGGGTGGAAGTGTCCTGGCTGCAGACGTCCCCAGAGCAGAGGAGACAGGCCAGAACGGCACAAATGAAACCATAGTCTTGTGGGGAGGTGCTGTTTGCAATACTAGGTGGGTTTTGGTGATGTGTTTCAAACATATCTGAACTGATACTGCTGTTCTCTGGGATGAGAAGCAGGGAAACCCAATGAGAGCTTCATTGTGGCAGGAGAGGAGTAGATGGTTGGTGGGAATTTCCCACTGGAGGGGATCAGCTTTGGACTGATTGACTGGGAGGTTAGGGAGCAGCTGTTTGGGATCCTTTTCCCAGTGAACTTCTTGAACAAGGACTGGGTTAGAACATTGCCTCCAGGCTTCCACCTGCCAGCCCCAGGCTTTCTCTTCTCTGGGCCCTATGGGCTATGCACTGAGCAGCTCTTGGCAGAGCTCTGGGCGCTAACCTTTGTCTTCCAGCTGGTGATGTGGTGCCTGGAAGAGGTGACATGTTTCAGAGCACAGAGGCCTGGAGCATCAGTCCCAGTTCTGTCCCTCCTGATGCCAGGCTGAGGTCCGACCTGGTCAGAGCCCCATTCTGAACCCAGCTGGAGGCAAGGCCTGGGCAGGGTGAGCAGCCAAAGCTGGTTCAGAGCTGAGCTCTAGGGGCTGGAGGCCCCAGGCACAGAGCAGGTGATAACGGGCAATCCTGCAGCAGTGAACTTCCTTCCATCCTAGTCTGCAGTAAGGAATGCCCAGGTCTTTCCCTGCCTGCTGGGTGCCAGCTGTGCTGCTGCCTGGAAGAGGCAGTGAGACAGAGCCAGGAGGACACTCGAGTGGGTGGCAGCACCGACTCCACCAGATGTCATGGCTGTTGTTTCTCCCCCGCTGCTGTGCTGGCCAGCCTGAGGCCTGGCCTGCTCGGCCTGCGCTCCGTGAGGGCTCGGTGTGATGAACAGGCTGGGTGTCCCAGGGACGTGGTGCTGGTGCTGCTGACCGCCGCTAGCCCGTTGGTGTAGGTGTTGTTCTCGGTGAAGTGTTGGACCCCCAGTGATGTATTTCCACAGTGTCCGAGGAGTCCCCCGTCCCGCCCGGGGGGCCCTGCCGCTGGCTCCCCGCGGCCCCCCGTCCCGTGTGCAGTGTGGCCGTTCTGTTCCCGGTGCTGTCGTCCGGTTCCCGCTGTGAAGGGTTTTGTGTTCCGTCGCCTCCTCCTCCTCCCCGCCCCGGGGTCGCCGGTGGGGGGGACGACCTGCCCCTTGCCCCCGCCGGGTTTGTGTATCTCGTGGTGAATCGTGTGCGGTTGCTGCCGCCTCGCCGGGGCGGTGCGGGGCCGGCACCGGCTGCCTCTCCCGTGGCGTGGCCCGGCCCGGCCCGCGCTGCTGGCGGCCCCGAGGTGGGAGTAGAGGGAGGTGGGTCCCGGGGCTGAGGCGGCTCGGAGGCGGTGGTATTTATTGCTAAGTTATTGCCGGGGCGGTTATTTATTGCTGTACAGTGTCCGCCCGCCGCTGTTTCGTGCGTGACAATAAACCGCTTCCAACAGCCGCGCCTGCCGCTTCCTTGTCCGCCGCCGCGCCGCGGGGGGGCGCTGCAGCTGCGTGGGGCGGTGCCGCCGGCGGAAGCGGCTCCGGGCCGCTCTGG